>CM033450.1:34089459-34311959 GCA_019425755.1 Amaranthus cruentus | reverse complement strand
GCTTCTAATAGGAAAAACCGTGAATTGAAGACCTATCAAATATTGGTTTCCAGCTAGTATTGTTGGACCACCTGTTACAATCTTGATTTTAATACTAGTAAATTTGCTTTGAGATATCAAGATTTAGTAAATATTCAGTGTTCAATGTCCATTACTGATTAAGAAATTGGTCCTTTTTTTATGTAAACAGTTCAGCAATGTCAGAGCCAAGCACATCAAGAAACTGGCTGAGCACACTCATAGCTGACAAGGATCATATCCACCAGCAACAAGTTAAAGAGCGTAAAGGGTGGTCCATTATGGTCCATGATCTTTCGGGCTCCCCAGTCGCTGCCGCCTCGATGGTAACCCCATTTGTCCCTTCTCAAGGGTCGGACCGAGTCAGTAAATCGAACCCAGGCGCATGGCTAATCTTACGCCCGGGTGAAGGCACTTGGAAACCATGGGGGCGACTTGAAGCTTGGAGAGAACGGGCTGGGGCTGGGCCTGGGTCTGGGTCTGACCGGCTTGGACACAGGTTTGAGCTTCTCCCTGACGCAGGCCCCATCGCATCTGCTATGGGTCCTGCTGGGGTTACCCTAGCCCAATCTTCAATCCCAACACGACCTGGTGGAAAGTTCAACATCGACATAACAACAGGCCCCTCCCCTACTGGTAGCCCAAACAGCAGTTTCGATTTTGGATCATGGACGGGTTCAGGCTCAACTTCTTCATCGGGGTCAGAAGTCGGGCCGGGAACAGGCTGGTGGCCGGGGTTGCTTTACAAGGGATTTGTGATGTCTTCAACAGTAGGAGGAGAAGGAAAAGGTAACAAGCCAGTAGTAGAAGTTGGTGCACAGCATGTTACATGCACAGAGGACGCAGCAGCATTTGTGGCCTTAGCTGCAGCAATGGATTTGAGTATGGATGCATGCAGACCATTCTCTCAAAAGCTAAGGAAAGAGCTAAGACAACAGAGTGGAGAATTTGTCGTTTAGTATTGTTAGCTTTGTCGTTTTGCTTGCAGATGAGGCGGATTCTGCAACTGTTGTGGTGCTTACTACTACTCTGTACTTATCTGTATTTTTGTGGCTAAATTTAGAGTTTGTAGGTAACGGCTTTTCTTCTATGTACAGTTAAATTTTCCCACATTTTTTAGCATCTTATCCTATGAATTCAAAATTGCAAAATTCGGTATATATTGTTGATATTTTATTTGCTTCGGTATATTGTACTCCTACAAATTATAGTAATTGTTTTGGCCATACAGTGAAGTATCACATGTATAGACTATAAAAATAGGAGTACTTTTTGGATCAACTAATATTGTTGCTCCTACCAAGGATTAAGTTGATCTTAATTTATACTTTTTCTGTTCTGAAATATTTGCTACTTATAGCGTCATATTCAGTGAATAATTGTCACTATCAGTAGCAAGTATTATGGAACAGAGAAAGTATGATTTTTCTAGTTAATAGAGAATCATTTTAAATGTGAATGTCTCAAGCAGAAAAAACTCAAAACAAAAATCAATGCTCGAAAGTAGAAGAAAAGCTGATAATATGGGATTTGTCTATCGAAAAAACTTACAGCTTAGTTTAGTTTATGTACACTCATTATAACTTGTATATGGTTTTCAATATTTAAATAAACAAGATAACGTAAACCAAATAAGACTATTTTACGTCTAAGTATGACATTTCATTATGAAAAGATTACTATCAAGTGGCTATATATCACCAAAAATTTGACACCTAAGTATTACCCTATTGGTTAATTACTTAGTCTGAAATCTCTCTGGATCAGAAGCACACAGAAGAAAAGAAGAAGCAGTACATAGTTTCCTTAAACTGGCAAATGGAGTATAATAAATAAATGATATTATATTTTAAAATGTTACAGCTGAGATCCAGGTAGCGTGGCAGAGTGAGCAATGAATAGCCCAGAATGGCATCCAAGGCTAATCACTCATCCAAACGCTGGATTGTCCAAACATGTCAATTATTGGCTAATACTCTATTAAATATACTACATATCATAGAGTTTTTTTTAACTATATACTTAAGTTTGTGGTTTGCCTTAGATTTTTGTATAAGCTAACATGATAAGAGGTCTTGAGTTTTGTTTCGGTAATGAAACGAGGAAATGTAAAAGACACTTAAAATACCTTGAGATAGGTGTAATCAGGGACGATTGTTAGTATGCTGAAAGTTCTAATGATCCTCCGCTGATGAGACCTCAAATCCTGCAATACAACATTAGTCTTGCCCGGGGTGGTTTCCCGGAAAACCCCTCCGACGCTCAAGTTAGATCGGAAAACTGAAAGTAATGAATATACGATAATTAACGAACGCAATATTAACAGATTATAGGATGAGTTCAAATCAATTGAAGGAATATTTTGTTAAGTATATATTGTAAGTAAGAAGGCGGTGTATTTTCATAGAGTAACGGTAGAAAGATAAAGGCTTCGAGGTCCATGAATTAATGATGCAAAAAGTATTTAAAATGGTAGAATGGAGGTTAGATGGTGAATTAATGTAGAAATCAAGAATATAATGGGCGATAGTGGTAGGTTACAATAAGTATTGGGTAATTATTTTAAGAAGTTATGGACCAAGGTAGGCGGTTTATGGTTTAACTAAATAAATTACGGATTTATTATTAAACCCGTAACAAGTTTAAATGATTAAATCTCATCATTTCTCGTTCCAAGTAGAATACCATTCTACCACCTATGCAGAAAGTGCTAATAAAATGGGATTTCCTTATATGGTCAATTATTAAATTAAATACTCTAAGAAAATAGAATTAGCTTTCATAATTTCATAATCTTAGTTTCACAGCGAAATGACTTGGCAATTATTTTTTATGTGCGTGGCTGATGTTGCCACTAGTTTTGCAGGCGTTAGAACTTGAAAGAGATATTTCAAATTTGTACTACCTCACATTCAACCTATTCCTATCGATCTATCATTTAGTTTTTCACACTTGTCAATGTAGTCATTTAACCTATAATATCTCTAATGGTTCTTAACTAAAAATTATAAAAAGTTGCTATTAATAATTCTTGTATTTGAACGAATCAAAAAAAATTCCACATGATTATTTTTAACTTATGGATTAAGAAAAAAATACAAATTAAAAGTAATAAATAAACAATGACAAAAAATAAATGGAACTAGTAGGTGGAATAGGAGAGAGTATTACATATAAAATACACTTCCATTTGAAAGAGTCAAATGTTTGATAATTTTAAGGAGTTTGGAAGGATAAGATGTAGGTCGAAGATGATATCGATAATATGAGCAAAAAAAGACTAAGGTTTAAACATTGTTGATTTGTTGATGAAGTTATGAATGCAATTCTATGACTAGATTCAGAATTATTGTATTGCTAATGACATTGACATATTGTTGGATTAAAAAAAGAAAAGTAAGGTGTAACAAAAGAATCAGATCTGTAAAATTAAAAAAAAAAATTTTAACTTTTATTATGGTTACGCTATTTGTATTTGTGAATTCCTAATGACATTGACATACAGATTAAATATCAATATCAATATGACAGCAAATTCAGAAGAAGAAAGAATTAATTATTTCTTATGGTTAGCTTAAACGGAGACCTTGAGCTATTAGCCTATTACCCGTCTCGTTTTCATCTAAAATAAAACCTTGTAACTTATTTTCAAAAAATATTACTCAAAATTACCCTCCAAGATAAGGATTAAGTAGTTGCCTAGTTGGTGAGCCGTGAGCGGCAATGGGGCCATAGTGGACAAGATGGGCCTATTTCCTAGCAAGTTTGAATTTGTATACAAACAAGTAAATTTAATTAATAATTTTTCAAAGTTATTAGATGCGTGATTAGCTCTTTTGTTCCTAGTTTCTTGGACCTCTTTGCTAGGGCCTAGGGAAGCATCCCAACCTTTTTGTTTTTCTAAGAGTTTTTTTTTTTCTTGAAAGAGTTTTTCTAAGAGTTAAACAACATGATGCAGGCCAAACAAGATGATGTAAGACATGTTCTGAGCAATATTTGGCAATTGGCAGGTACCAGAGTGGTGGTGGACTGTGGTGAAGTATATTGGTAGGCTTCCTCAGAGTTTCTCACTGTTAGACATCATAGAGGAATAGGAGCATTAGGCACTAGGCAGGTGAGATCAGTTTATATAAGTAGGATTGTTTCCCATTTCAATGGAAAAAACAATGATAATGATCAATAATATCATTTATCAATTCAATATAATTGTTCCATTTTTATTATTTAATTTCATTTATCAATCACTCTTAATTTATAAATTTTATTTATAATCTTTAAGTTAAAACATCATTAGGTGAAATTTTTTTTATTCTTTTCCATGTAAATTTATTAATTTCAATTTCTTTTATAATACTATTTCATAATACACAATTATAGATATTTTAGATTTAAGAATTAAATTTAGTATATTGGCAAATTGGTAAAATCTAAATGAGACAATTATAGTAAACACTAAGAAGGGGTATTATCGTAATTGGTTCCCATAACATATTTATTATACCATCATGTCCCTAGCCATTTGGATACAACAACTCTCTTGATGTCTAATATTTCACGTGAAATGAGTGACGAATGAGATTCAAACTCGTTACCTTCCGTTACACTGACTTCTCATATTACGTCGAGAAATTAACTCGGCTAAAAGCTTAAGTTGATAGTTGAAACCTCGTAATACGTTATATACTCCATCAAATTCTAAATTCATTCTCTATTATGGAATTATTCTTGTCAATTTCTAACTAGTTTTGAAGTTTTAACGAGTTTCCATCAAAATGTATCTCAATGAATTTCCTTGAAAATGCAATGGAAGCTCCCAATTTGCTTCATACTTTCCATTAATTCTCACAGTTTTGACTGATTCTCTGGATAGTGGTCTGTAGGTGTGTATACTGGTTTAGTCAATGCTCAGATAAGTTATATGAAAGTGGAACTTATGACCTTTGATTGGATTCCCTCTACAGTCTACACCAATGCCCTAACTCGGTCTCTATACATCAAAAGAAAAATGCAGTAAGACGACTACTCGAATCACTTTGGCTTGCTTATGGCTTCAATCACATAATCACGATTTCTGTAACGTTTTAATTTGAGGATTTTTTATACCCCTACAAAAAGGTTTTGCTTCTCAACCAGGGGCACATGTAGTTGATCAAACTTAACTCACCTACATTTACCGCACACTTGAAATCATTATTTTCGATTACTAACATACTTACGTAGAAAAGAAAAAAATACTAAGTTTACAGCTTTTATAGGGTCGGGAAAAAGATTACTCATTAGTCAGTAGAAGTACTCACATGCAATATCTGGATGTTCACTCTGATACAGCATCTTCAGTGTCATGAACCTCGCTTTGGATTTCGGGCAGCGTGTTCAAATCTGAAGCATCAATTGGGTCATGCTGAATGGCATCTGTACCGTCGTTGGAACGAAACACGGAAATTTCATCTGTGTCACCAATTCCACCGTCTTCTGATTTCATAACCTGAGTTGCATCACCTACAGCATTATCTTCAGCAGTGTCTGTGGCATTTTTATTATTCGAAGCTGAAGTCGTATTGGTATTTACATTCTCAATTTTAACAGCGTTTTCAGCAGTTTCCTGTTGATTCTTGTCATCTGTGACTGTAGCTTTAAATTCAACCGTGCCATTTTGGGACAGATTGAAATCAAGTAGTGTTTGTGTTCTATTAGGAAGCACCGTTGCTGAAAGTTCTCTATCGGTAACAGTTGAATTCTGAACTGAGCTATCACCAGGCTTTGTCCCGTTGACTTTGCTCATCTTCGGTTTAGTAGTCGCATAGGAAGCTGCACTGTTGACATTATCTTTTAGTAGTACATCTTTAAAATACTCATCAGTATTATCAGAAAGTTTAGTTCCATGTTCTTGTTCAAAGTTAGTTTTTCCATAAATTTCACGTCCATGACCCATCGTGACATTCTCAGTTTTCTGATTGAAAGACTGAACATTATGAGCAACTTCACTGGATGCATCATCTGCCTTGTGTAGCACTCCTAGGGCCTCATCGAAGCTTCTTTCTGAATCAAGATCCCGATCATCATCATCAATATGTTCTTCGAGTTCAGTATGATCTTCCTTTCCAGATTCATCATTCTCTTCCTCTTCTTCATGAGTATCCTCATTTTCTTCAGTTTCAGCAGGGTTTTCATCCCTCTCTTTTTCCTCGTCTACTTCTTCCTCTTCTGTTTTGTCAGGTTCACGTTCATACATCTCATCATCTCCACTTATTCTTTCCTCTAAACTATCTTCTCGTTCTGATTCATCATCTAGGTGTTTATTTTCGTCCTCTTCACTGTCTTCATCCTCTTCATCTTCTTCATGCTTTTCACCATTTTTAGCTATCTCTGTTATTCTAGGCATATCTTTTCTCCCCAATCTTCGAATCTCACCAGCACTTTGCACCTTTTCTGCAACCTTCTTATCGTTTGACTCAATTTCCTTTCTCTTCTCATGAGAATGTTTGAGTTGGTAAAGTAACCAAAAGCAAACAGCCACCAAGACACAGAGTTGCAAAATGTGCTTCACTCTAATTCCTTTGGATCTATAATTCCTACTCGGAGATTGTTTATACATTGTGATATTCTAGATAATCAGGTGCAGCAGCAGACCTCCTGAAAACAAATAGCTCTACCGATGAGAGAAACACTGCAATTTTAACTAAGCTTGCACATGTGAAGCCATTGCTCAGAAATTTTTTTGGCAAACATATTTCATCACAAAGATTTTCAGAAGTTCGTCATGTCATAATTTTTTTGGAAAAATGAAAGGCTCTATAGCTATCAAAATGACATGTTTCCTTGAAGCTGAGATGGATGTTCCAGAACAGAACGAAAAATAGCCAAAGCAAAACAAGCAGGCATAATTCAATCACCCAATAAAAGCTTTTCCAACCATCAAAATGATACAAATGATACTTTTAAATCATTTTCAGGTGTTCACAAGACGGACCCGTATGAGCCCGTCTTGTATGAGCCTGTCTCACCATGAAACGGACTCACATAATTAGCTCATTTCTCTAATTAATCACTTTAAAATTGTAAGTGATCATTTTAATAGACTGAACGTACATGGGCCAAGACCATTTCATTGAAGAATTTTGTGTTTCAAAAATAAGAAGATAAGTTTACTAAAAACATTGAGTGCTAAATTGTACAGGTGTTCACAAGATCTCACCTTGATCAGAAGCAACACGTAATTCTATACAATTTGGTTTCAGTGCCAAATCAAAAGTTTCACCTATCTTTCACATCTCGGTAAAGAGGTGAAAATAAGAAATAGCTGTGCTTGCTTTATGCGCACTTTAAAGAATGCATGGTACTAGACCATTAAAGAGGCAAATGTTCCTTTGATCACGATATTAGCTAATGAGTAAATCTTGATTCTTGAATGGTTAGTAATATAACAGGAATCTACAATGAAGTTAGAATAACTTAACAGAACAGATATAATTCCACCATGCACTATCTAATTCTAGGACGGCGTTGACGAATAGCAAACATTGACATAAAAAACATGGCTCCCAGACACACATTGAAATTAAAGGGAGCGTTGTAAATGCTTATTAAGAATACCATCGACAGATCATTGCGCCAAAGATTAGTATATTACAACTTTAGCTTCTACCAAGCCACCAACCTATAATGCAATTTGGCGCAATAAGAAAAGAACACTTTGTCAAGGGAGACACTTACAAAACAAAAAATACCCAGTACCAAGTTTTGGAGAAAATCTAGCCCTATGAAATTAGGAAAAACTTTATGTCATATTTGGGAACGATGATTTCATTTGGAAATTTGGAATTGGCTCAAATTTTATGTTTGGCAAATCAGAAATTTTCAAATTTGAATTTAGATCAAATTCCACCATTGTTTTTAAAGTAATTAAAGTTGAGAAATTGACAATAAATACTCAAACTTTGTCGTTCTCAAATTCTTCATTTATGATTACATAATTGAAATCTATAATTTGAAATGAAATACTACTTGTTTACAAACACTACATTAATAGATTCACGGCATGTGATATCAGGAAATACACATGAACATATAGGACCATTAACCTAATGCCTCTAAAAAGGGTTCCAAATAAGGTTCAGTTCGTACTAAATTTGAAGAACCCTTAAAAATGACCATCACCCATATGATCGTATAGAGTTCCAATGAGGCTGGCTAGCTAGGGCCTAGGTAGAGCAGTTGGGTGCAGAGACATGCTGCAGAAACATGCAACATTATCACCATTATCGCAAGGATGCTATTTCCTTTCGCAATACGTTACCAACTCCATTTTAAATTTGAAGAATACCTTATACGGATGCAATTTATATTCCATACATTACTCGATAGAAATTCATAACTGAAAAATATTTAATGGCTATCTGCCAAAGATGTCAAGCACTTGACACCAAGAGTGTATACTAATTAAAGCATAAGGCAAAGACATATTCTATACTTTAAATATGTTGAAATTGCAGTGTTATAAATCAATCAAACTCTAACAACTCCCGCGAAGAAGTAGATCTTGAGTCCATGATCGTCCTCTCAAACATGAAAGCAAATAGTTAAACTAAGCAATCCGTAATAAACACATTAGAACATCAAACTGCATACAAATTCAAGACCTCCACTACTTCAATCCACCTATAAGGTTCAGTATAAAGGCAAGATTACAGCCCATTAATAGACAAAATTGATAAAACCCACATAAAAAACCAACAAGTCAGCAATTTGGCCATGAACACATAGTCTCTTTTCCAAACATAAAACAAATATATCTCTTTATCTAATTGACAATCAAGAAAATCCAGCATATAATGCAATTACAAGCAACAACATCAAGAACATGACTTAGCACTCATGTTCACAAAGTTCAACTTAGTTTATAATGTGAAATAAAACCCACAAACAGAAACTCCATGAAGAACCCAAATCACAATTTAGAGCCATCAAAAGATACAATGTCGGCAAAACATAGTACTAGAACACAGAGTTAGTCAGAGTTAAACACTAAGAAGCAATAGTAGTGAGTTTTACACAAGGTAACAAGAAGCAATACACTAATACACAAAAGGGTTATCCTACATCAAAACACTAAAAACCCAGTTCACAAACATCATCTAGAACACAATTTGAAGCTCAAGTTTCACAAAATTTAGGTTATTTACAAAATTAAATAAAACCCACAAACAGAACTTCCTAGAACAACCAAATTGACAACTCTATCATACTAATGTCAGCAAAAATAAGCAAAGAAGAAAAAAACAACAATGAATAAATCAGAATGAGAGATTCTTTTACCTAATAAAGAAGCAAAGAGCAGAGATTCAGCAATGCAGTCAGCAGTAGAACAAGAAATGGGAATCGATCAAAAGAAAAAAGAGGGTGAAGTAAAGGGCGAAGTTAAAGAATCCATGGAAAGGGTTTTTTAACTCTCAAACACAAACATTTCATTCCATCAATTCACTCTCATTAGAGAGAGATTTTGTCAATTTAGATAGAGAGAATAAAAAAGAAGACGATGAAATTATTTAAAGTTCTATTAATGGAGAATTTTATGTGTTTATCGAGTTTTATTACTGGAATAGGAGATTAGTTAGTTCATTACTTGATTAGAGTATACTAATTCATGGAATCAATCCACTTATTGTTTCTTGAGTTTATGTTGTTGTACTCGTTCAACTCGGAAATAAACTAGGCACACAATTAAAACCAGGGAAACTATGATAGAAACCGTGCAATGCACGGATTTTTAAATACGTTTATATTTTAATGAACGAATATATTTGATTATTGATGTTTTTTTGGTTGATCTATACTTACCCACTGCAGGGTTAACTCTAAATTTTGCAAAAAAATATGAGTTTCCTAACACAAAAGATTTAGAATGAGTTAACATTGTAAATTTTCTCATTGAAATCATTATAGATGTTCCCTTTTCATCCACCAGGATCAAGTGAATAGATGTGGTCACATCTCTCTCGTCATACTCCCTCATATGTATGACCTTTGCATTAACTTTTCATGTCCCCCTATCACTCTGTATTTCTTGAATGTAATTTAAGCTCACGGTTATAATTGAAAATATTATTCACCAACACTAAAGCTTGAGAAAAAAGAAATGATATGAGCAAATAATTAAATTGGTCAAATGGTGTATATATTTTGTAGTTCATGCCATTGTATTGAAAGACCATTTCTATTTTTGCTAACTTATAGAATTGACTGAATTAAAATTCCTTCAATTAATATTCCTACCATTAGTATAAATCATAATTTTTTTATTTTCGTAAAAGAATAATATTGTCTGAATTGAAATTCCTGCAATTATTACTCATGTCGTTATTATGAATACAACCTTTTATTATTGTAAAAGAATAAAGTTGACTGAATTGAAAATCCTGCATGTAATATTCCTGCCATTAATATTTATGCCAGTTATATAAATTCAAATTTTTATATTTGTAAAGAATAAATTTGACTGAATTGAAATTCATGCCATTAATATGAATGCAACATTTTATTTCCGTAAATAATTAAAGTTGATTGAATTGAAAATCATGCAATTAATATCGTTGTCATAAATATTCTAATAATGTTGGCCAATAAAAAAATTACACATGACACTCTCTTATTCAATCTAATTTTCTTTACTATACAACAAAATTAATATAGTGTATGATTTCTTTACTATACAACAAAATTAATATAGTGTATGATGCCACATAGTAGCATCAAGTTTTAATGAAATGTCAATGAGAGTACTTTTTAAAGAAAATTCCACATGGTAGCATCCAGTTTATGCACTATCTAATTGCCGTAGCATTTTCCGTTAAGTTCTTGTTAAATTCCGTTTAATTCATCATTCTGTAAGTTTTTTCCACGTGGTAGCATCAAGTTTTTGTTTAATTCACCATTTTATTGTTTGATTCACAGTTTAATTCATTAACGTCCATAAATGTTTAATAATTTTATGAAAAAAATATAAATGTTAAATTATTTTTACGGGAAAAATAATTTTAACATTTAATTCACAATTTTAATGTTTATTTCATTGGTCAAAACAAGTACTCTTTCGAATAAGTACTTGTTTCTATCGAATTTTCAAAAGAGTATCCCATAAGGATAGTGGCGACGTCCGTTTTTTTTAAAAAAATCGTTATGATGGGTAAAAATGATGTCAAATATCATTTTCGGTTTACGTATCAGAAAATAGGCGAATAAGTATTTGTTTCGACCGGATTTTCGAAAGAGTTACCCCATAAGGAAAATTGCAACGTCCGTTTTTTGAAAAAAAAAATTCGTAATGACAGGTAAATATGACGCCAAATATCTTTTTCGATTTACGTATCGAAAAATAGGCGAATAAGTACTTGTTTTGAGCCGATTAAATAGTTTCTTATAATTTTTCAATAAAATTACTAAAAACATTTATGAGCGTTAATGAAATAAACGGTGAATTAAAGATTAAAATGGTGAATTAAAAGTTAAAATGGTTAATTAACAAAAACTAGATGCTACCATGTGGAAAAAAAACTTACAAAATGATGAATTTAACGGAAAATGCTACGGCAATTAGATAGTGCATAAACTGGATGTTACCCTGTGAAATTTTTTTTAAAAAGTGCTACCACTGGTATTTCATTAAAACTGGATGCTACCATGTGGAATTTCCCTTAAAACTACTATGTACCTTGAATTATAATTTGAAAAATTACTTTAATTTTAAGAATAATGTAGATATTCAATAATAAATTAATAGAAATTAAATTGTCAACATAAATTTAAAAGAGCATTATTATAATGTATAGTATTGTAGTAGCGATTAAAGGAAAAAACTATTAAAAATAATTAAGCAAAATAATATTTTTAGAATGAATTGATAGGGAAGTTTTGTGACTAAGAATTTACATATTAGCATGATAGAGGTGCTGCAATTGTTCATAAAAATTGAAATTAATAATGTTGAGACTTAGAGATTTTTTGGTCTAAACTTTTGATTCCTCAAGTACATGCCCGATCCATACTAGCAATCGCTCTGAATATCATACTAGGATTTATATTTAATTAATTGCTAAGTGCCTCTAAAACATTGAAGACAGCGTTGCTGCGTTGCTGAAGTATCTCTTGATTGCCCATTATAAATGTATGCAGAGCATTGCTTATTACTATATTAGTATTACTACTATGGTTTTGAATAAATTATAATATTGTGGATGCTAATGCTAAATTTATCTAAGTCTGTTTAAGTAATGATTTGTGTAAAGAAGTCTATTGTTGATTAATACAAATGATGTTAGGTATTACTAGCTTGAATCCCGTGCCAAGCACGGATAATCAAAAAATATTTAATAAATAATCTTTAAAATATAGATAAAATTAGTTTAAATTATTCTAATATTTGGTAAACATAATAAATATAGAGAAAATAATATTTGATGTATGAGAAAATTAGTCTTTGCATTACATTAATTCTTTCAAATTTTAAAACTCTAAAATTAAACTTTGGACTTGAATTATTTTTAATGAACTTGTAGAATGAACAATATTTACCACTATAAATTAAGAATGAGAAAAATATGTAAGCGATAAACTTAGCAATTTAAAATAAAAATATAGGACACGTATTCGCTTTTATAGTGCCCATGTTTTAATTTACAGGGCCCGTGTTTTTTATAAGAAAAAACCCATATTTTTTTATTTGAATCACGTATTGAAATAATTTATAGATTATAAGTTAATTTTATGGATTCTCTTTTCAAATAATAGATACTATTTACATGTTTGTGATTTCTTATGAAGCATTAATAGCCTAATAAGAGATTTTGTGAAGAATAATGATATTATATTATTTTTTTTTTTCTTTATCTATAGAAGTATAATATAACAATTTTCTTCTTTGTTATTTTTAGAAGATCCTATATAACATTTTTATAATTTTGATATTAGACAATTGTACCATTTATTACAGTCTTAATTGTTAATATCTTATATGTTCAAAAAGAAAATGTTAATATCTTGTGATCATAATTGATAATATTTCAATTTTTATGGAATAAACTTACTTTACACCAGATAAACAACCTATTTTTAATAGACAAATAAAAAATATTTTTATTGATGAGTTGGATTCTACTATTTTTAATATCTATATATAAGTAGTGGATAAGTTACCGGTAAATAGATGTAACTAAACTCGTATTTCATATAGGATGCTTAAACTTTTGCAAACATCTATGAGATTTCCAACCAAAACTTTATATTTCCAGTGAGCAATTATAATCATACTTTTATTTTTCAAGACAATATTGTTACATTAATATTCATTAAATTTATATAATTAGTGTAACTATTCTAAGATAGTATAATATAAAGATTAAAATGATTAATAAGATGTAACAAATATTTCAATATATACATGTCAAACTTTTATATTCCTTCATATAATTTCCTTATGTTATTAGCTGATATGTTTCATTTTATATTCTTTAGAGTATTTTTTTTATAATAATTTATTTCTTTAACTTATTTAATTGATTGATATTATTGTATGGTATATTTTTAAATGTGAAGTTTATTTTGTTAACTGGATTTAATGATGTAATTGACTATTAAAGCGAGATCATTCAAGCGGGAAATTTTCAACCATAGCTTGATACATGTCAATAAGATACTTTATTGGTTTTTCTTTAAGTATATTAGTGTAGATAAATAGATTTTACAGACGGATGAAACTTTCTATTTAATGATATTCTATTGCTATAATAATTAAGAATGATAGTTTAAGTGATCATAATTTATTGATATTTTATTATAGAATATAAGATGTACTAGATATTTAAAAGGAACGGATATTTAAAAGAATTTGACCATATGTTGTCCAATTTTTTATGGCCATTTTTGTAGATGGATATAAATCAATATGATACGTATATAACATAAGTAACAGAAATAAAGAATAATGAAGATATTTAAAAGAATTTGATCATACATTGTCCAGTTTTTTTAATGTCATTTGAAACGTTAATTGATTTAAATAATAGGGCATTCAATCTTAATTATTCTACTTACCCAATTTAGCTAAATGAAGAATTTTGGAGGGAAAACAATGAATATGAAAGCAACACGTGTCCTACTAAAGAATGCATTTAGTATATAGTATAGATAAATAACTTGTTTTGTTATAGTTTTGATTATACTGACGATCCTGAATTTAAATATATGTATTCATAAATCATAACTCATACTCGCTCTCACTTTGTTCTTCATAATTTGCGTCAAAGAGACTGTGTTATTCTAAGAAAAAGGTGGATAGCGGCAATGAATTGTGAAGATGAAATAAAAAAAGAGTCAAAAAAAGAGGATAGCGGTAATGAATTGTGTTATTCATATAGTTTAATACAGACTACAATACGAGCCGACTTTTACAATAAGAAATGTTGATTGAGAATACTTATAAGATACTCCTTTTGTATTAATGAATTAACTTTATTTTTTATTTTAATTTATCCTATCCCATTTTAATTTTTTTTAAAAAATCTCATTTTAATTTTTTGTTGTGAATCATACTCCCTCTATTCGCTTTAGTCCTATTTGTACATAACAATCGAATGAACAACACAAACAACCGGGGAGCGGCGCATTTGTAAATGTATCAAGGGAACCTCTAAGTCCACAACAAGTCAACAACCATTGACAACGGTAACTTTTCTTCATCCTTTTCTCTTGTTTTTCTTGTGCTATTTTGTTAGGGTTTTAGTTCCTTAAATTGTATATTTTCTTTTTCTTAACACCAGTTTAGGAGGTTTAAAAGGTTCTATTGTTAACGATCGAAACCTTACCGCCGGCGATCTGGTTCTCGTTTTCGTACCGTTCTGATTAGAACGTTCCGAAACGCCATTCGATGATACTTTTGGCGTTTCAGGTAACTAGGCGGTCTCTTCTGACTTCCTCCTATTTATGTTATTTGCCTCTAGATCTTAATACTTTGAAAGATATCTTATTTACAAAAGCGCATTTAGTTGCTCATTGTTAAAAAACCTCTTTTGGTTTTGATAAAGTATCATACTGATACAGTGGCGGATCCATTCAAAAAAATCCGGGTCGAAAATTGCTGCTCATTTCATGACCATTCAAAAAAAACTACCCTTCTCTCTCCTCTCTCTCTCTTCCTCTAAAAACAGCAAAATACTCTTTAAAAACCCTAAATACTCCTACTGCTGCGCCGCCTGCTGCCACCGCCGGCCACCTGAGCCTGCCATTCACGGTCCGCCGCTGCTGCCTGCTGCTCATTCCCGTCGACTTCTGCTGCCGGCTGTCTGTTTGCTGCAAATCAGAATTTTGTTTTTCAAGGTATCTTTACCCATTTTAATCTAAATCTTTAATTCTTTATGTTCTCATTTTAGTCCTAATCTATAATTATGATGTTTTGCTTTTTTTTTTTTAATTTTAAATTCTTAATCTTAATCTTGATTTTTGAATTTGTTAGAATGTTATTTTTTTCATTTTTTTTATGTTATTTGAATTATTGAATATTTGAATATTTGTTAAGGTTATGTAAGTGTGTTTCTTAATTTTGAATAATTGAATGTTCTTTTGATTTTTTGGTTTATCTTCTTTGAGTAATGTAATCTTTGATTAATTGAATAATTGAACATTTGTGAATTGTGGATGTGTTTTGATGTTTTTATTAGAATTCAAAAATCAATATAATGAACAGAAAACAAGAGAGTATAGTGTTTTCATCTATCCATTTCCTTCCATAAAACATAATGAATTGAGAAATCATTGGATGGTTCTAAACCAATGCTTTTAATTTTCACAGCAATTATTGAGTGTTGTTATTTGTTAATCTTTTTGATGAAGAGATTTCTAATATACAATCGGAGTTATTACTTTTCAC
The DNA here is from genome assembly GCA_019425755.1 of Amaranthus cruentus. Taxonomy (NCBI): domain Eukaryota; kingdom Viridiplantae; phylum Streptophyta; class Magnoliopsida; order Caryophyllales; family Amaranthaceae; genus Amaranthus; species Amaranthus cruentus. Next base: position 34,296,025 of record CM033450.1, on the reverse strand, counting down.
TTGGGTGATTGTTTGATGGGCAAAAGTATTGAAAAATAGATGACTTTGCCCAATTTTCCCCTTTTTGATTTGTTTGATGAAGAAAACTAATGAAATTCTAGGAAAAATCATTAGCTACTTTAGATTTCCATACTAACCCTTGTTTTTCTATTAATTTAATTGATAAATCTATAGACCCAAGTGTAATAATGACAACATTCCATTACTCCCATGTAATTAGTGGCTCCTAGGCGAGGCTCGAGGTTCAGATGTAACCAAAATTACCTTTGATAGTGATAACAAAGGTTATTTCCAAATTCCAATTGCTCTTGATAGTAAGCAGCGTAAGAGAACAATTTTTGAATGATAGCTTAGTTGCCTTCTTAGATAAGGATTTGTTTCTTAATGTTATTAGTATTGAATTTGAAGCTATTGTAAATCGATTCCACATATGAGAAGTAGGCAAGAACAGTTTTAGTTCGTTCGTAACTTTATATTTCATTTTGTTGGACAATGTTTTTATTGTAAATTTGAACAATTCTAGTTCGTTCGTAACTTTGAATATTACTTTGGTTTTGTCTTGGAATTATTGCGTTTCTACAAGTCATTTTGCCGAAATTTCGTCCATGTGTGGGTGCCCCGAGGACTCTAAATCCTAGATCCGCCACTGTATTGATATGTTGCTTACATCATCGTTTAAGAAATTAGAGGTTAAAAGTTTAACATATCTAGTTAGATTTTAGAATACTGTTCTCCCATATGAGATGTGTTCATTGGGTTTTTACTTATGTGAGGCATGGTATGCAAATTTTTGGTTCTAATTATCATTTGAGAGCACGGTATTGAGCAACAAAGGATGCCAGGAAAGAAAGCCATGGAGGAGCATGAGGCAACAACACCAAGAGACAAGACAGAAAATCGATAAATGATCGGGGAGTTGCAAAAACAAAAAGATTTTATGTTTTACCTGCTTTTAGCTTGGTAACTACCGTCTTAAAGTAAATGAAAAATCAATTTCTGTTTGTAAGGGCTTTTGCTAATCAGTCAGTGTCCTGCAAACTCTCGGTCTTCTTTTTCGTTCAGCTACTTTGCTCGAGTAAGACTTTATTTCCGGGTTAAGGGTCTTATACCTAATTATGAGTGTGTTCATGCTTGGATACATGCTTGAAGGGGTACTTTAGTTGTTAATTTCTTTAGAGTATAAGCTATTAGGATACCTTTTTAGCTTGTTGAGTAACACCTGCTGGCCTCAAATCTAAAATTTAATTGTTGTTTTGCTAGATTCAAGATATAACTAACATTCGTTTTGTAGTTTTTCCTGTAGGAACTTGTTTCTATAGATAAATGAGGGGGATGCTATTCAACTGCCTTTCATCAAACTTTCTCTCTTCGTACAAATTCTGCTCAGTTGCAGAGTCGACATTGAAAATAGGAGATAGTTTACAGCAGAGAAGGATCTTTATGAATGAAGATGTTGTCAAATACTCTAAAGTCAGTCAGGACTCGAATCTTCTGCACTTTGACGATGAGTTCGCTAAAAATGCTGGATTTCAAGGTCGAATTGTTCATGGGATGCTAGTTGCTTCCTTGTTTCCTTTAATAATTTCCTCTCATTTTGTAAGTAACTGTGAAATTCTGCCCTTTAAAGCACTTCTACTCTTAAGACTGCTGTTTTATTTTGCTACACTCTTAATAGGGTGCTTGTATTGCTAGCATTTGAGTACAATTCAATTGCTTGAAATTTGAAACTCTCCAGTTACTTCTTCAGTCAATATGTATTGTTATGCTTGCTTTTTGGCTAATTGTTTAAACTTTAAAGTATTCACAGTTAGTCAGTTATACAACTGGGTAAATTGACAGTTTTAAGTACTAGCATTTGAGCACATCACTTCATCACCTATAAAGAAACATTTACATGATCAATTACAATGACTGGCAAGTAGTAATGCACTAAGTTCTATGTAGGAATTTTTATGGTATGGGAACTGCCCCTGCTACATGATGACATGAATCATCAATATGACCATTCTGAAATAGCAGCTCTACCTGTTGTTCAAGGACACTTTCTTAAAGTATAAATAGCTTTCTAATGCATATATAGTACATATTTGTGAGCAAAGTTAATCTTTTTTCATACATATTGCACCTTTTCTTGTTTTCTCCTATGCACTTTTTCTCGAATCTTGGTTGTGTGCTCAGGTAGCACAATTGAGTGATTAAAAAGGTTCCATTTTTTGTGTTTGCCAAATTTATTTTCTTACCGCTGTCTGAGGTAAAGTTTGAACTACCAATTTATCACAACCACTGCTTCTCCAGGCTGAGGCATGCATAGGTTTTCATGTAATAGGTAAATGGTCCTTTAGCAACGGTTCTGTTCTTACTCGTGGAACCACTGATTTATAGTTTTTTGATTTTTGACTATACTGGGATTGTAAAATACCTCCCAAATCTCGTGCACTTATTTATGTGATGTTGCAATGGATATTTCCAACCAAGAGTTAATTAAAAATAATCTCTTTGTTATTAATAGGGTAGGGTTGCATACATCCGATCCCAAACCCCTTTAGACGGGAGCCACTTAGTGTTAATACTTTCAGGGTGATGAAATGTTATGATCCTTAACGAAATGTAAGACACTGTAGTGTCTGCTCAGTGTCTGTCAATTTTGGATTTTTTGCCATTACGAGTTACTCCTTACGACCATGCATTTGATTGAATGGTTTCGGTTCTTAACTTTGTAATTTGTATGCTTGTAGCCTGGTGCCATGTATGTTTCCCAAAGCTTACAGTTTAGACAACCTGTCTATGTTGGAGAAGAGATTCTTGGTGAGGTACAAGCAACAAATATAAGAGCTTTTAAGAAAAACTACCTGTAAGTACAAGGCTTTATTTTGAAATTAAGTACAGAGCTTTTTGAATGACTTCCATTTCATCAATTTAAATTGAAATGTTGACTTCAATTCTATGGTTATATGGTCGTGCTGGGCTAGCGTGAAGTTTTCCACTAGGTGCCTTAAAGATGGCAGTTTACATGCAATCGATGGTGAAGCAGTGGCAATTTTACCTTCTTTAGAATTGCAATAACAACTGGATTGAGAGAAATTTTGTGAACTTTTTAGTGCATTTAGGATATTGTACTTAGATCACAGATGTATGTTCTTTTTGTCTCCATTTAATTTGTTATCAGTGAACTTTTTAGTGCAACAAGTGGACTAAGAGAATTATTAATGTCTCATCAATTCAACTACTTTTTGTTATCAGAGAAGCTAGTTTTGTGCTGGTATCTTTTATGTATTATTAATGTCTCATCAATTCAACTACTTTTTGTTATCAGAGAAGCTAGTTTTGTGCTGGTATCTTTTATGTATTTTATAAACTGTCCGTTGCTTGCCTCTGAGTAATCACATGGTCCACACCTAAGTATCAACCCAACCGAGTCAGGATCGTTGGTGAAAGCCCTTGGCAACTAGTCTAGGTTTGTGGTGATTGAATGCTGGGTATTCCTGAGGTTAGGGAAGCCGGATACATCAACATTAGTACTATGTTTAGAATGAGGGAATTGAAAGAAAGGAGAAGGGACAGATTTGAAGGCTTATTTCCCTTTGTTTGGACAACAGAATTGGAGGGGGGGAATTTGGAATGAAGGAAAGAAGGGGTTTTATTGCTCGATTTTGTTAATGAACAAATCTCTCAAAAAGTGGAAGTTTTGGAAGGAAAATGAGTTTTCTTTCTTCGTCTTCTTCAGCTTCCCTCCTAAACAAACAAGGGAAGCTTTCTTCATTATTCTCTCCCCTTTCTTTCCTTCCCCTCACTTCCTCTTCCCTTCCTTTCCTTTCCCTCCTACATTAACCTGTATTGATACTATCATTTATTGAGATCTAACAGTAACAGAAAAATGCTGTTGTTGGATCTTAAGTGTCTGGGAAGTTGACGTCTACCTAAGCAGGTATGAATCGTGCATTTTCTCCTCAAAATTTGATACTTGGCAATTATCAATATATAACTCGTATATGGTTTGATTTTGCAAGGGAGAAAATAAATTTAAGGTTTACCCTTATAAACGTTTATGGAGTTTCTTGTTTAGAGCAGTTGCGCTTTAATTATATGAATATACACTATCCTGCAGGAGCAACACTTAAGTTTCTGAAGGAAGTGGAGGATGAAAATACGAGATGGAGGCCATTGACATTCAGTAATCAGTACTGACCTGCAGATTCCAAACAATCTGTGAAAGCGTTGTCATCACAGGTAATACTACTTGATATATCCCTCCATTGTAATCATTGCTAGGAACAATGTGCCTGCTAATTTGAAACTGATTTTCCGTTGCATATTAGACTTCAGATCAATAGAAATCCGGTGTAATTTTAAACTTGATGGGTTAAATTTTGATGTAATTGGTGCCTGTGAATTATGTGTCTGAATTGTAATTTTTCATAGGAAGCTGTCATGTCCTGTAGGCCGTATGCCTGTATGTCATCAAAATGAGCAGATGAGGGACAAGTTAAGCCCCCATAAACTGTTTTTGGCATTGCTAGCAACACTTTTCAATGGAGTATTATAAGTCAAAACCCTCCATGAATCTTGGCAATTGATGACAATTATAAGGGCACTAATCTAGCCAATAGTTTAGATTAGTTATAACAAGATAACGAGGTTTCTACCTAGGAAGGGTTGAAAGCATATGATGTTCATGTATCCAACCTCTTTCTTGTAATATTAATGAGGTTATTTTCGATTGAACTCTGATAAGAGCTATGCTAATGGTGGTTTTTTGACCATCAAATGCAATAAAATTATACTAGGATCGTGGGATAGTTTTTTTAAAATAAACATCTCATGATTTTTTTATCAACAAATTACGAGTCACTATAAGAGTGAGCCCTTATCATGATTAAAAAAAAATCAAAGTTAAATAATATTAAAAAAAAATTATGCCAAATTATGCAAATAATATTGCAATATTTCAACTCAAAAAACACACAACTTAGGTAAGATATAATGAATTGCGAAAGAAAAAATCATTTTTACTTCATGAAAATCATACATACACATGATTTTAACAAATCAACAATAACATTTCATTATCATAATGCTATTTAGTGTCTTTCACATAGGGTTGGGTTAGATATACGGAATCTTATCCTTGTTAATAATAAAACTTACAAATAGTTGGTTTTCGATTGATTTTTGGTAGCAAACTTCGCGTAGAAATTTACATAAATAAAAAATATGCATTAGTCATTTTCATGATTTAGATGCACATGATTATAACAGAGCAATTTTATTGCATTCATGCACTTAAATTCAAAACCATTCGACTTTGAGAAAAATAAAAAAAAAGAAAGAGGAGAAATTTAAATTTTGGTTGACCCTTGAAAGAGTAAATTAAAACAAATGATAAAAAATTATGTAGATAAGTGAAAATTTTAATTAATAAATAAGATCATAGATGATACTGAGTTATACACTTATAGACGATTGACAGGATAATAACAAATTGATCGACATATCAAAAATTTGAAATTGGGCAAATGAGACAAAGAAGTACTCGTGCTACAAAACAAAGATTAGTTACAGCACCAAATGATGGAGTATCAACTACCAATAGGAGATTGCCAACTGGCTCAACTTTATTATTGGCAGTGGTGATATCACATCATGAAGCACGCTACAATTCAATGAGGTCTTTTTATAAATAATATGTGAAGTTAACAAATCACTCTACTCTAGATGGTAGGTGGTAGATTTTGATAGGATGAAACTTTTATGATTTTAATTCTTTTTTCGATTTTGTTTAGTTTATTATTTATTTTGTCTTTTTGTGATGATTTACAAACAGTAGTTATTGATTAATAATTATTGACAATTTAATATCTCTTGAATAGGCTAAAGCCTACACTACTCCTATTTGTATAAATATGAAAAAAAAATAGAGATAATTAAATTATAAATTAAATTAAAAACTTATGAAAAAATTACTCCAAAGAAAATTGTTATAAAGCAAAAGAAATGGATTAAAATAAAAATATTAATATATTAATAGGAACATCAGAAGTACCTTTAGACCAAAACCATTTTAATAAATTATTTGAGAAAAAAAAGTCAAAAAAGCATGGTTCACTAGTCACTAAAAGTAAGATACAAAAATATAATTGACCGGAAATCTTGCGCCCAAATCAAGCATTTAGACGACACAAAATTATCATTCAAACAAATTGCAATATACAAGTATGCGTCTGGTTACTTTAATTTTCTTAATTTAATATTTTAGTTGCTTTTTAATTTGCTATATTTTCTTTAGGTTATCAATTTGTCCCTTTTTTATTCTTATTTTGATTGATGCACATATTTAATCTCTTATTGACCACCAATGTGAACAACTCACATTCTAAATAATGCTTCTATGCACAATGTTTTGATTTGCAGATTGTTAAAAGTTCATCTTGGCTTGTTAATTTGATTCAAAGGCCAACTCGTTTACAATCCAGACCTTTAAATCGACCCTTTTGATCAAAAATCTACAGACGAAATTTGTTTAAGACACATAATCATGAAGTGTGCAATACACCCATATCACGCAGATTAATTCAGGTTCTAGATAATATGTAACTTAGTAAGTCTACACACCAGATTACAAGGTTAAACATTTAACGATACATACGCATAAGAGAGGCTGAACTCCTTCAGCAAAGGGAAAATATGAGGAGCCGCACATTTCATGATCTAATCTAAAAGTTAGACTAAGATTATATATTCATATAATATAATAATTACATATACCATTTTCTGATCACCACCCGGAAATTTTCATCCCTTACAGTTATTGCTCCTCAGTTTCTTGGCTGCCCGGATGAATTCCGCTATCACTTGTACTTCATCGACTTCCTGCCATGTCAAACAAAATCAATGATTTATTGCTCTAAACGCGCTACCACTTATATTTGGTGTATAAGACATGCTTAAATCAGTTACATAAGCTTAAGTGAACTTATTTTAGAAATTAATATAAAGTTACTTTAGTTGTATAAAAACAGAAAACATAGATAGAAACCTGTGAAGCAAAGTGGCGTTGCACGGTATTAACCATCTGCTCCCTTGAGCTACAATTCATGCTCCCCTGAAGATTTTGAACTCACTTTAAGAAAATTCAATAATTTTGTTCATTCCTAGAGTGTAAAGTAGTAATCTATAAATTTGTTATCGTTACTAACCAGATGAAATCGGCTCAAATATCTCCATAGTGAATCACTTCCAAGCTTAGCAAAGTCCAGCCTCTGATATAATCAAGAATAATAAAGCATCAGTAATTGCATAGTATTTTTAAGACCACATTTCTCATGTACCTGATTAAAGAACAAAACATCCAAAATCCATCTTACAACAATAATTTTGCAAGATTTTTGTGTTTTGCAATAGTATGCAACTAGTTATTAACAAAACCATGGTAAAGGATTATCTATTGTGCAATTCCGTTATTAACAATATTACTACATCCAGCTTGATGAGGATTATCTATTGTGCTTATGAAACAATGGTACAAAATATATCATGTTGAAGCATATATGTATATTCAATGGTAGAGGATAAAGCATACTTGCCTAAAGGTAAACACTTCCAATTTTTGACTCAGAATTTAACGTAAAATGAAACGGACAAAATTTCATTACCTCACTTCCATTATATGCAATCTTGCACTTATAGTAACAAAAAAGTTATTTCCGAATTCATTGACACTAATTAACATGCATTCTAGCTCAACTCACAATCACAGACCCTTGTGCATGGTAACACTTTAAAACACTTGTTTATCTTTTAAATAAAAGAGCAATAAATCTCTATGACACTTACACAGTGAGCGGTATGACTATTGGATTGGACGCCCTTAAAGCAGCTTACACAGTGAGCAGTATTAATGTTGGATTGGAGATCCTTAAAGCAGCTGCGGTGGTTCGATTTTGCAACAGATGGAGCCCATGGTCTGGTATGGCGAACTCTTGGCTTGCTCACCTTGTGAAACTCCATACTATTTGCTGCAGCATTTGAACAGTTGTAAAAATACTTGCATGTAGTTCTTGGCTTTTTAAAGAAAGAATCTGAACAATTTTAGTAGCTTACCGAAATCATGATCCTTCTCGCCAAGATCTGAGCTGCTACAAGAGTGATCAAGCTCATCATCTTCTTCATTTCCTGTGGGTGGTTCTAGAACACTCAAAGCATTCCTTTGCAATTTAACCTCAATCCCATTCTTCAGAACCTAGATCAAATCATGACAAAATTCTCATTGAATTATGAAAAACACACAAAAACATAATGAAAAACACATACTAAACCATCAGTAGAAGGTAAAAAGAAGGCAGACTATATACATGTAACATATAAAAAATCCCTCCAATATACAAAACCATATAAAAATAGAAGTCTGGAACCTTTGGTCCAATACACAACAGTAAAAGAAGGAAGTTGGAGTAATTAATAGTGGACGAGAATACTTTATGCATCTTTTCATTGCATTGAATTTTCCTTTTCTTTTTGAAAGGAATTAGTATACTTAATGAAATATCCACTACTAAAAGTCTAGAAGGAAAAAAAAAAAGTCTATAATCACGTCATGTTAAACAGTTAACACAAACATTTAACAGTTTATCAGTGTTTATCCGGTAAAATCACAGTAGATACAATATTCATAACTAAAAGCAAAATATTGCTGTTTCACTGAAACGCGGCAGCATTGTAAAAACTCCTGTGGTTAGTAAAGGTCATGTTATATAAAAATTTTGGTATATTATAGCAATCACATTCAAGATTTTGTACAATGGTTCATCAGGAATAAATCAAGTTCTACTCAATAAAATAATATTCAAAATTCTTGCAACAAGAATTATTCACTAAATCTAGAATAATGAACAAGAGAAGCTTGAAGAGTAAAATAAAATACTTTTATGTTTTTAGTACAATAATATTATAAATTATATCATCCATGAAGACAGGTAATTACAAACAATGTGAATCTTAAGTAACACAAAAGATGGATATACTAGTCCTATTAGTACTTGATCAAACTTACCCAATACACAAACTAATACTATGTACATAATAATTTAAATAATGAATAAATTAACTGCATAAAATAAAGTAAGAATGAGAGTAAAGAAAAAATACCAGCCAATGCCAACCACCAAGACCAACAGCCTTCTTAACAACACCTTGTAATCCAACTAAAACTGATTTAGTTCGATTGTTTCCGGTTACAATCACCTTTGTGTGCCTTGGTAGAACAGATAGTTCTTCATCCCCAATTTCTTCTCTGAATGGTGAAATTACCCTAGATGCAAATATCTCTGGTTCTATCATTTTCTTTTAACCCAAACCAACAAGAATCTAATTAACCCTATATACTCACTTTCTAATATTAGCCTACATAAGCAGAAGTATTTATCAGTTGATTATACATACACAATTAGATCCTATTTTGTTCCGAACAGTCACAATCATCTAATGAACTTCCAAATTGAGATAGCTCTAATCACAATTCATTGCCTTGTAACGCCAAATGCTATTTTTTTTCTTCAATACCATTTTTAACCTTATCACAATCCTTTGATGTTTAGCCAACTTCTATACATAATTAACCACCAAAAAAATGTTAATTTTCTGGAACCCTAGAATCGTACCTGAAAAAAATCAGTATAAAATAATAAATATTAAAATGGATATTTCAATGAAATGAACTACATTATGAGAAAATAAAATGAAGAAGCACATGAAAATGGACAGACTTCGGTTAATGAAAGAGTAAAGCTAAAATTCTGACATAAATTATTGAATGTAACTGTTCATCTTCAATGAGAGAGAATTACATTATCATGCTGTTGGTATGACAAAATAAATGAATTACTTCATCTTCTTTCATCAATAATTACAACAATTCCAGAATAAAATTCGGAAAAAAAAACCCATTGATTTGAATTAGGTCAATAATTAAGAAGAAAAAAAAGAGCACAAAAAACAAGAAGATAATGACGGACACCAAATTCAATAAATCAAAAAGGGGGAATTCAAAAAGAAGCAATGACATTACTATAAAAAGAAAAAATTGTAGTTATGAAATTAAAAATACTTCAATTTTCAAAATAATTACTAGAAACTAAATGATTATATCATAAAACAACAATAATAAAATTGAAAATTGAGAATTATACCTCAAAATGTTGTACGCTAAAAGTAGATAATGCAGGAGAAGTTCATGATGAAATTGTAACGAATCTAATAATAAAATTATGAAAAAAGAAGAAGAAATTAGAAAAGGAAGAGCAGTTACTGGAAGAAGAGTAAGTTTTTCTCACACTAAATCAAAATCAAAATTTAAATGAAAATCAGAAAATGGTGATGGAGTAAAAGAAGAGAGAGAAAGAGAGAGAGGGAACGGAGCATGCACTAAATGCTTACCAACTGTCATACTGCAATTATTATGGTACGGCTTATTTGGCTTTTTTACCGGTTTTTCACCGGCTATTCCCGGTTTTTCTTTTCTCTCGCCTTTGCTTGGCTCGGTGTGGGGTTTTTGAGCGCGGTTTTTCTTTTCAAAGTTATTTTTATTTCTAAATCTAAATAGTAATAAAAAAAAATGGAGTAGTACTGTTTTAAAGAATTTTGGCGTTTTCTATGTTTGTAAAAGTTTAGTATAGGACTTGTTTCCCGTAGATTATTAGGTGTTTAAATAGTTTTAATTATGGATAATTGTAATCGTACAATATTGTATCCTTGTCCGTCTAATATAATATTTTCTCTGTTTCTTTATGTTCTTTTGCATTTAGTTCTTGCATGGTTTTCAATGTAAATTTTAGATATCAATATTTCTAGATATACATGATAAAAAATTATATAAAGAAAAATTTAACAAGATCTCACATGAATATCTTCTATATATGTGTCAAAAATATTAATTAAATTTCTCTTTTTTTAAGGTGAATATTCCAAATGGGATGAACATTAGAGAACGGAGGGAGTACTCTTTATTTAATCTACTTGTTCTACTTACTTTTTTGTTACTATTCACTAATCACTCTTAATTTGTATTTTGTTCTTAATCTATAAGTTAAAATTAGAGTTGTTCATGGGCGGGCTTGGGCGGGTAGCGGACCGGGTAGCACCTAAAAATTCTACCCGCGGGCTCAAATATTCAAAAGCCCGCCCGCATTCGCGGGCATACTTTTTTGTCGCAGCCCGCCCATTTTTAAAGCGGGCAGGACCCGCTGGTAGGCGGGTATTTTTATATAAAAATTAAAAACATAAATCATACTCCCTCTTATTCAGCTCAAGTGTCCCATTTCCATTTTGGGTCAAGTCACACTAAATGTCCCATTTCCTTTTTTGGTATGGGTTTTTTACACTTATGCCCTTAAAAAGTTAACCTATTTACAATTTTATCCTCATTTATCCCTTACTAATTTCCCTCTTTATACTTAATCTACCTATTCTTAAAACTAATTAAAACACTCCTTTAATCATCCTTCCCCTTTTTTAACCCTAAAACCCTTCCTTTCCCTTACTGTTCTTCGACTTTTTAAGAACCATAAAATCCTTTCTCCCTCTTTGCTTCTTCTACTTGTGTTCTTGAAGAACCCTAGAACTGTTCTTCATCTTCCCTTCATCGAACACCTTTTCTTCTCTCTCGTCTTCTGTCTTTTCCTTTTCATGTATCTGCTCTCATGGAAAACCCTAACTCACCCATTAAGAACCCTAACTCGCCTGTGAACTCACCCCTAAAGAAGAAAAAGTCGCCATTCAAGTCACCCCTGAAAAACCCTAACTCGCCTAGTTTTTCAAATCTGGGTATCTCCAAATCCCGTTACAAATCGCCTTCTAAGCTTGAGTTTAGGGGTTTTAATGATGGAAACCCTAGATCTGGGTCTTTAAAGTTTGAGAATGTTTTTTTCGAGTATTATGATGATTCAACCTCTGTTGAGACTGATCCTAAATGGGGAAGAGAGCTTGACTCTGAAGGTGAGCCCATTTACACACCTGACCCTTATGATTGGGATAATCATGAATATACCTCCGTTGATACTGTATTTTCGAATAGTGATTGTGAAGAAGAAGAGTGGCTTGATAAGCTTGGTCCTTTCTCAAGTGAGTTTCTGTTCTTGTGGGTGCATGTGGTTTTTTGACTGATGATGATTTTGTTTGAGTCGTTTTTTAATGCATTTTTTAAAGTTGCTCTATGAACTTTTAAGTGAGAGCATGATTTTGCCACATAAAATCGAATCTATGGGGTTTGGATTATTTTTTGACTTCCATGTGCAAAGATTTCGATTTTGTCACTCAATGATTTGAACAAAAATTTGCAACATTTACCTGAGAGTAATGCAAACAACCAAACATTTTCATTTATCTGTATATAAATGCAAATGTTTCATTTTAAACAACACAAAATTTTTACATTGTTGTTTAGACCGAAACACCCACTGTTTAAGATCCCAAAAGTTTGTCCAAAAATAAAAGGATTGTCATTTGAGATTTGTTGCTGGTATTTGATGTTGCTGGTATTTGACGTTTGCTGGTTTGGTTGATGTTGTTGTTTGATGTTGCTGGTATTTGTTGGTTTGTTGGTTTGCTGGTTTGGTTGATGCTCCAAAAAATCATGATTTTCTGATATTATGGCCCAATGACTTTTGCTACCTTCCCTTACTGTTCTTGATTTTCTGAATGTTGCTGGCTTGTTGATGCTATGTCAACATTCACATTAATACTGTTGGCCCCTTGTTGAATATCTCCTGCATACCCAATCAGTTCCACTAACTGATTCATTGTATCTGTGCTTATTTTTGAGAATAAGAATTGAAGTGAATCAACAACCAATTGTTTTTCTATGTCCAAGTAATCTGGCAATGTGCCCTCTCTTGCTGCTTTTGTCTTGTTCATATGAGGAATGTGATAATCAAAACCTCCTTGTTTTTTCATGACCTCTATCATACATGCTTGTAAAGTGATAAAGACAAGCCTAAGACATTGTGGACTTAGGTTGTCAAAAGCAGTGTTGACAGCCCTAACTAGTTGTGTAACATTGTATGCCGCCTTTTGATACTGTAACGCTTGAATTGACCTAAAAAAACCTAAATCTAAAACATTCATATCAAGGGAATTGGGTGGCTGTTGAACAAGTTGAATGTAAAAGCCATCTTTCATTGATTCTTGTAAAAACTCAGTGTCATTTGGTGCTATATGTGGCTTAGCATTGTCTTGTTGAACATAAATGTGCTTAGACAATCCTTCTGGCCATTTAGCTCTAATGGTTGGTAGTACATTTGTGATTAACATGACCCTAATGTGTTCTTTTGGGATGGACTGTATTGGTTTTGTTTCCAACTCCCCCCCTCTTCCTGTTCTTGGAGCTTCTTTTTGCTGGCTCATGTGTGATAAATGGCCATATGTCTATCTTACCATCAAATAAACACTCACCATCAGTTGTAAAAATTGGTTTTGCAACAGCACACATAAACATAATTTTAGGAATAAACCTCTTTGATTGACAGTCTCTATGGGGTTCTATTTCACCCGGAGCCAGATAATAAGTTTGCGTCTCTCGGGTTAGATAGAAGTGTTTTTCATCAATGTGAACTACGTTAGTGTATGGCTTAAACTTGAATGCATCTCTATTTCCATCATATTCACATTTTGATAAAGCAAAACTTAACCTGTGTAGCTTGTTATTCTCGGTCAAAGCTGGCTTGATTGCATTTGTGTGCTTCCTAATGACTTTGTTCTTCTTCCATCTACATACAGTGGTTTGTGAAACCCCCATCTGCTTAGCTGATTTGTTTTCATCAAAGCTGATTTTGTTTGATGCTTGTCTTCCCACTCTCTTACTGTTGAGGTTAATGACAGTGTCTCTATTGCTGAGTGGGTTCTTTACATCTTTCCACAATCTTGTGATTGTCTTCCTACAAACTTGGAATTCAGTTGCTAGTGCATTAATGGTCCCAAGTTGTGGTTTCCCCTTCGTATTTAATGATGCCAGTAACTTTTGCATAATTTGTATTCTTTGTTCTTTTTTTTAAAAGTGCCATTGTGGGTACTGTGATGCAATTAATGAAATTGGATGAAGTTTCTGTGTATTTATATGCACCTGTGTTCTGTTTAATGAGGAAAGTGATTAATGACGCCTAAATATTTGGTGAATTCTTGATTTTGGCGGTTTGTTTGCTGCTGTGTTTTGTTCTGAAATTTTTTTTTAATAATGGGGCGCCAGTATTTGATCTCTTTTTTTAATTTTTGGACAATTTCATTTTGGGTTTTTTAATTTGTGGGTACTGTGATGAAAAATGGTTATGAAAATATAGTTGTTTGCAATCGGTGGCTATTTAAAAAGTTAACAATGCATTATTTTGGATATTTATAAAAACTGAAGTCAATGATCGAAACAAAATCTGCACTCACATGATCAGTAACGACTACAACTACTCCACGGCCGTCGAAGAATTGAGAAAGCTAGGCGAGATACCGTAATGGACTTATGTAATTTTATTTAGTACTCGGAAAAAGTTGATGTAATTTAAGACAATTATTGTAATTGTAGGATTTATTTATGTAATTTCCGTTTTTATTTGTCGGAACGATGTAATTTCGGTGTTGTAATGAAAAATATTCCGACTTTTGGGTTTTAAAATTATCAATTTTAAGATTTGGTTACAAATTGCTCAAAATTGGTGGGAATCATTAACTATTAATCTCTACAATTAAAAACCCATAATAACACTCTCTCTCCTACCCATAGGGTCCCATTTTGACTCTCCTTAAAATCCGTGAAAAGTCAAATGGGACTCCTATGGTGAATAGGAGGGAGTATTATAAATTTAAGTTTTTATAAGATAAAAAAATATAATACATTATCTAAAATACTCTAAATATATATAAAGTCTCAAAATACTCAAATTATATGAAAATTGAATATAGACGGTGGAGTCGGCTACTTGTTCGAACTTTGATAGTCGACTGCTTGAGTGCTTTGAGGGTTACAAATATCGAATGTAGATAGTAGAATTAGAAACTTTATTAAAGTCTAAAAGAAGTAAACCTTAAGGCTAGTAGAAGAATAATAAATTACAGTTGGGTATGGTCATGTAGTAGTATAGTTTAATAATTAATAGAATTGATTATTTAATAAAAAATATATTAAATTAAGCGGGTGGGCGGGTATACCCGCGGGTATTTTTTTTGTGTCGCTACCCGCTCGTTTATCTTGGCGGGCGGGTATTACCCGTCCAAACTTTAACTTTTTTTGAAAAACGTTGTCCATGTCCGCCCGTTTTTCGAGCCGGATGGGTCGGGCCTGGCGGGTAGCCCGCTCATGAACAGCTCTAGTTAAAATATAGTCATATGAGATCTTAATTTATTCGTCTCAATGCAAAGATTATTAATGTCAAATTTTTATAATTTTTAATCATGTACAATTAAAGATATTAAATGTTAAAATATTAGTTCGACATGTGTGAAAAAGGTAAATGAGACAAGTAGGGTAAATAAGAGGAAGTAGTAAAGAGAAAATTGATCATTTTTAAAGAAAATGTGTTTATTTTTTCTTTGACAAGTACTACCTCTGATCTTAAATAATTACTACACTTTTATTTTTCATGCTATTCAATGTACGATTTTAGTATATAATATCTTAAATGTATGGTGAAAAATTCTAAATGTAAATATTATGAAAATATGCATTAAGACGAATCAAATAAGATCCAATTTGACTATGTTATACTTTATACATAGAGAAAATATATATCAAATAAGATCAGTAGATGAACTAGAGTTACCATATAAACTATAGCAACTAATAAAATTCTGAAAAAATATTTTATATTATATACTAATAAAGGAAAAATAAGATACAAAAACTCAAGCTGGAAATTAACTCAGTAACAAACCCACAAGCTAGCCTACGCTCAATTAAAGCCGAGCTAAAGCTCAGCCAACCCCCTAAAACCAAAAATATTTATCTAGTTGTAATCATTTCTATCTTTTTGTCCCTAACTCTCCTTGCCACTCTTAAAAAATTCCATTTATAACATCTTTGACATTGCAAGAGTGGTTATCATACGTTAATCTGTTGCGCTGAATTTATAGGCTGTAAATCATCGCAATCTACACTCCCGATCTGTCTTCTTGTGTTCAGCTTGTTCATCCTCAAAATCTCTTCTGGAAAGCTGGTGTCTTATAGTTTGCGTTCTACTAATTTAAAATACTCCATATAATCAAATCTAACACCTTTCATAAAATGCAACTGTACAAAATATTACTTAAAAATTAAAATCTCTTTATTTAATTAAACTTTATAATGATGTGAATTACAACTGATTGATTGATATAAAAATAAACAAGTAAATGAACTTAAGGGGTATATATATATAAAATAAATAAGTAAATAAACTTAAGGGGTATATATTATATATATATATATATATATATGACAAGTAATTTGTATTATATACCAAAAAGCAAAACGGGTATAAAAGCTCAAGAAAGAAATTAACTCCATCTCGAGACCCACCAAACAAGCCAACGCTCAAGCTAAAACAAAGCGAAAGCACAGGCAGCCCCCAAAAAAAACGATAACCCCCTACCTAGCAATAAGCATTTCTCTCATTCTTTCATTCACTCTCTCAGCCACTCTAAAAACTATATTATTTACAACATCTTTAATATTACACGTGTAGTTATCAAAAATCTTCCTGTTTCGGTGCATCTAGATATTGTAGATCATCTCAGTCCACACACCAGCAATAAGTTTAGCTCGATCTGTTTTTTTCTTGTTCAATTTGTTCATCCTCAGAATTTCATCCCCGAAGCTTGTATATGCAAGTCTGTGCTGAAGGAAGCTGAACAGGCGGCGTCTAATATCTTAGGCATAATGACAGTCAAACATCAGGTGTTGGGTAGTCTCACTAGCCCTGTTACACATCACACAATTAGTATCGATGGTCTCCATCCATTTCTCCGCCCTGTCTTTAGTTGCCAACCTATTTTGAACAGTAAGCCAAGTTATGAACACAACTCTGGGGCTAGCAATGTTCCTGATCATAATATTCCCCCATGAGACCCTTGGGACATCTGCGATGAATCGATTGTAAACATGCCCAATGTTGAACTTATCCTCTTTGTTGATATTTTCCCATCCCCCTAGGAGGTCAACCATGTCTCTTTGATTGATGATCTTCTTGAAACTCCATGAGGCATGGATTGAAACCTTCAAACTTTGAATATCCTGTGCTTTTATATAGTAGATGTGCACCCATTTGACCAACAAATTATCTTTTTTCCTGGCCAAATTCCATAAGTGCTTGAGCATAGCCGCTTTGTTCCACTTATGCATATCCCTCATGTTCCAACCCCCTTTTGCGTAGGGGAGGATCATTTGGCTCCAAGCTACCGCAGCTTTCCTGCTAAGCCCCTCTTTACCTGTCCAGATGAAGGAGCGATAAACATCTTCAACCATCTTGATAAGTTTCTTGGGGAGGCAGAAGATTTGGGCCCATAATTTTTGCATCCCACCAATGACGCTACGAACCAGCTGAATTCTTCCTGTGTAGGACAGGAGTCTAGAAGACCAAAACTTGACTCTGCCAATGATCTTGTCAACCAACGGCCTGCAATCTTTGGAGTTCAGCTTTTTGGAGTGAAGCGGAACTCCTAAATACCTAAAGGGAAATTCTCCCTCTTCCATGTGCAAGAGGGTCAGAATAGGGCTCTTGGACTGATCATCAATTTCAGCAAAGTAGACATTGCTTTTGTTCCTGTTGGCCTCAAGCCCCGAGGCTTTAGAAAACTTTTCAAAAGTACCCATAATGCTGCTAACTGAAGTACAATCTGCCCGGCAAAACATGAGGAGGTCATCTGCAAAAAGGAGATGGGTGATATCCGCTTTCTTGCATCTAGGGTGGAATTGAAAATTTGGAGCCCTCGTCATCCTCTTCATAAGTCTCGAGAGGTAGTCCATCCCAATGGCAAAAAGATAAGGGGAGATGGGGTCACCTTGTCGTAAACCTTTCTGCGTAGGGAAAGGCTTAGATGGGTTGCCATTCACCAGAATAGAGAAGGACACCGTGGAGGCACAAGACATGATCCAACCCACAAATCTTTGAGGGAACCCCATTTCCTCCATAGTTGTGCGAAGAAACGCCCAGTCAATAGAGTCATAAGCTTTCTTGAGGTCAACCTTTATCATACACCTTGGACTGTTGTTTTTCCGAGAGTACCCTTTAATTAACTCCGCAGCCAGCAAAATATTATCCGCCATCTGTCTCCCTGGGATGAACCCAGATTGCGCATGATCAATAACCTCTCCAATCACCTTCTGGATCCTCCCAGCAATGATTCTAGAGATAATTTTATAAACCACAGTGCAGCACACAATTGGCCGGTAGTCGCCTGTTTTATTTGCTGGGTTCGTCTTCAGAATCAACGTAATTGAGGTGCAGTTGAAAGGGGTATATATATATATATATATAAACTTTATTCCATCGCTTGATAATTTTCCTAAAACTCCAAAATGCGTGGATCGACAATGTAACATTTTGCGAAAGTGTGTATATTTGATAATAAGAAAATATAAAATGAATTCTACAGATGAAATTATTTTAGAAAGTACAGATGATATTAAAACAAAGTAGTGAATATTGTTCAAAAATAATAGTGAGTTAGTGACACAAAGGAGAGGGCGTGTGTTCATTTGAGTTATCGGGTTGATTTTGGGAAAGTGTTTCGTGTCGGTTAAAATTTCAAAACCAGGTCTTGCGTACACATGATTTTTACATAATTGAAATTCTATTTTTAAGTCGGGTTAAATCGTGTTCGATTATTTAATCAGGTGAATATAAGATCGTTGTGTTTGTTTTGAACAACTCCAAAAAAAATAATGCTAAATGAAAGAGACAAAAGGAAAGTCAATATATTTATCTAATAAAATTTCTATTAAGATAAATAAAAAAAAATTATAAAAAAAAGTTGATAATAATATCTAACAGATGGAGGATAGAATTAATTTAGAGTTCTGTTTTTGGGTTACTACTAGTTTATCACCCAATACCCCATATCCTCAATAAGAGACAGAAGGAGAGCCAATATATTTTTCTTTCATAAAAGGTTTCTAAATAGGTCTAACTTTAAAGGGTACCTTTGAATACACAAACAAAAAATCATTTGCATTATTTCGATTACTGCCGAGAAATACCAATTTTTGTGTCTCCTTGTTTAACCTAGTTTTATTTAAAAGTTATTTCTATTGCGTTCTGTATGATTGGTTTTTTTAGATGGAACTAGATAAAATATATGTGTAGTTAATACCTAACGAGAGATCTAAGGAGTAAGGGCGCTATATAATACGAAGTTCAAGAGATACTATATATATATATACACAGTAGTCAGTAAATACAGTGACAAATATCTATAACTACTAAAATAAAATACGGCTTACATAATCACCTCTCAAAAATGCTTACATGTCGCATTTTTATTAAAAAGTTTCCCTCTAAAGTCTAAACTTAAATAATGATGTCATCCTTATTATGATCTTTGACTTTTTATTTCTTATTTTGAGCATATTATTATCTTATCGATTTTTATTTTTTTTTTACTTTTTGGGTCAAATCACATTTAATGTATTAGAAAATTATATGTTTTTATTTCATTTATTTTAATTATTTATAAAATGTTTTCAATTTTCATTTATTAAATGAATATTATTTAGTGTATTGGATATTTTAAAATGGTTAAAACATAATATACTATTATTAGGATTTGTTTTTGTTATTTATACTCTTGGTTACTTAAATGCAATGATTAATTCTAATATGATTTAGGCACCCTAAGCATTTCATGATAATTACAATTGTGACATTATTCAAGTTTTTGTCATTACTTTGCCGTTAACTACTTTTAAAAACAAACCATTGTCAGTTTGTGTGAACCTTCTTTAAACCCTGAATAATGTCAAGATAACGACCAAAACTTGAATAATGTCACAGTTGTAATTAGTATAAAATGCTAGAGGTATCATTGATAATCGAAAAAATATAGGGTACCGAAGATAAAGTGCAAAAATACAAAATTAACATTGATAATTTCCAAATTTAAAATAAATTAATGATATGTTTGGGAATGATGATTTCATTTGCAAATATAGATTTGACTTAAAGTTAGTGTTTGACAATAACAAGAATTTAAATTTGGATTTGAGTCAAATCCACTAATGTTATAAAAGTAGTTAATTAAAATGAGGATTTGAGAATGACATTCCAATCCTTGTCATTTTAAATTCTTCATTATAATTTCATAATTGAAACTCACAGTTTGAAATGAAATAATATGTGTTTCCAAACGCAATATAAAGGAAAATTCCACATGATAGCATCCAGTTTTGATGAAATGCCAATGGTAGCACTTTTTAAAGAAAATTCCACGTAGTAGCATCCAGTTTATACACTATCTAATTGTCGTAGCATTTTCCGTTAAGTTTTTGTTAAATTCCGTTTAATTCATCATTTTGTAAGTTTTTTCCACATGGTAATATCCAGTTTTTGTTTAATTCACCATTTTGACGTTTTATTCACAATTTTTTTGTTTAATTCATTAACGTCCATAAATGTTTAATAATTTTATGGAAAAATTATAAAATGTTAAATGATTTTACTGAAATTTTTTTTAACATTTAATTCACCATGTTAATGCTTAATTCATCGGTCGAAACAAGTATTCTTTCGAATAAATACTTGTTTTGATCGAATTTTCGAAAGAGTTATCCCATAAGGATAGTAGCGACGTTCGTTTTTTCAAAAAAAAAATCGTTATGATGGTTAAAAATGACGTCAATATCTTTTTCGGTTTATGTATCGGAAAATAGGCGAATAAGTATTTGTTTCGACTGGATTTTCGAAAGAGTTACCCCATAAGGATAATTGCAACGTCTGTTTTTTGAAAAATATCGTTATGATAGGTAAAAATAACGTCAAATATCTTTTTCGGTTTACGTATCGAAAAATAGACGAATAAGTACTTGTTTCGACCGGATTAGATAGTTTCTTATAATTTTTCAATAAAATTTTTAAACATTATGAACGTCAATGCATTAGTTTGGTGAATTAAACATTAAAATGATGAATTAAACGTTAAAATGGTGAATTAAACAAAAACAGGATGCTACCATGTGGGAAAAAATTTACAAAATGGTGAATTTAACCAAATTTAACAAGAACTTAACGAAAAATACTACGACAATTAGACAGTGCATAAACTGAAGGCTATTATCTAAAATTTTCTTAAAAAAATGCTACCATGTAAAATTTCCCTAAATTAACCTTTAAGTAGTGTATTATTATTTATAGCCGTTGCCGGTTAAGTCGGTAACAATGAGAAATCCATAGGGTCGGTTTGAGCTACAACGAACCTATATAATTCACACGCACACTATTTTCTTTCCTTCGCTCTGGATCAAAAACATTCCCGCGTTTTTTCGTCCAAAAAAAAAAAACATTCCCGCGTTTTGAAAGAAAAACCCTCCGACTGCCGCTCTCCGTCTATTGTCCGTCTTTTGCCGTCTACCCTCCGCCTTCAAACGACCGCCGTATGCCGTTTACTGTCTATCGTAGTCTTCGTTTATTTCTATAATAATCATTATGGGTGATTCTCTTAATAATTCAGAGGTACTTCTTTCTCTAGTTTTTAGTTAACTTTCCTTGATTTAGGTCAAATTGTTATGAAATTTCAATTTCATTTTCATGATTGTGTCTTCTGTTTAGATAACTTCGATTAATAGAAGAAAAATGATACAATAGGGGCATGTTTCATCGACTTGCTGGCATAGGTACTGGTTTATCATATGTACCATTATATCTTTGATTTTTTTGGTTAATGTTTTTTTATAATCTATTAAATGGTATAACGGTCTATGTTTTACTAGCGGGTCAATCATAAACGACTTTTTTGTCAATATTATCACCAACGGGTAAGATTGCATGCATTTGAAACACCGGGAGCCACTGGGCAATGGTATGTTGTTCTTGTATAACGGTCTAATGTGTTATCAGATCTGATATACTCTATTTGTTGGAATATATTATACCTTCCGTTGGGTTTTTTGTTTCATGTATTTGGTGATGTACAACTGTTAAACTGTACAAGAGGTCAATAGAGGATCTAGGCCGGTTATATTTGAACATTTATTGGGGAACCTCGTTGTGAGAAATGGAACTATAAACATTGAGGCGGATGGTTTTTTGTGTTCTGAAAAGTATGAATGTGCTGTTATTATCCATTTTCCTAACGTTCAAGGTTATGAATTTCATCATAGAAGCATCATGAAAACATAAGTCATCGACAAAACTTTGACAAACTCATATAATTACCTCATCTTCAATTTCAATATCATAATTCCAATAGACCATGAAACATCTATTACAACAAATTTTTTGTTTTTCCTATTCGTTAGATGCTCTGATGCACAGTTACCCTTTATTTGGTGACACATGTTTCTCTTGTAATCTGAACCTTCCATTGTTTGTCATCTGAGCCCTCCATTACTCTGTTCCCATGTTCACTTGTTCCCATTTTCTTTCTTTCTGTTTGTTTTGCCTTCTTTTCCCATTTCTTGTTTTTCCACATTGATTTTTATGTGTTAAAATAGATATTGTGTTCTATCTTTATTATCACAAACCGAATCCAATGAGTCTTCGAAATCCACGACTTCCATTCCAAAATTTTGATCACAACACATTCAGAATTTTGGATCGGAAGTCGTCGATTTAGAGTTGCTTATTGTTGAAAACTCATAATAATTGCTCACTGATGCTGGATTAGGTATAAGATGTAAAAGCATTGGAATTACTCAAATAAAAGAAAAGGCAATTGCAGCTCATGATGCTATATCTAATATCAATTTTATGCCTTGGATTTGATATAAGATGTGAGAGCAAATACTCAAAAGATGTCCGTGATTTAATCCATGATGAAGTACTTTCCTTTGTTGTGTTTAGCTGAATTACAAAGATGCCCATGGTTAAATCCATGTTGGCGACTTTGATTTTATTTGTGTTGAACCACTTTGAAAAGGAAAAAACGTGATTGAATCATTGTTGACGCCTTTAAGTAATAACTCAATGAAGCTACATTCAGGCCTTGGTTTTGATATAAGATTTTAGAGCAAATAAAAATTGAAAATATCTAGGCTTCTCATCAAACGCTTCATGCTTATGTGCTTGGAAGTCTATAAAAAACCGCTAAATTTAAAAATCTTCTTATTATTTGTAGATTTAATGCCTGCCTCTTTTTGCTCTATGGTTAGCCTTTGAAATCCACAACTTTCATTTCAATATTGTTAGGTTAACAATATTTCAGAAAATTATCAATATTGTTATCACAAGTCCAATCCAATGAGCCTTTGTAATTCACATTTTTCATTCCATATTTTGATTGACAACATTTCGAAATTTTAGAATGGAAGATGTGGTTTTAAAGTTGCTTGTTGAAACCTCATGATAATAAATCATCAATTCTATATTTAATTTTAATTAAATACTCCAAATTAGATATAACATGTGAAAGCATTGGATTCCTATGATAATATGTCTGATATCAATTTTATGCTTTAGATTTGTTATAGGATTTGAGAGCAAATACTCATATGATGTCCATGATGTAATACATGTTCGAGTACTTTTCTCTGTTGTGTTTAGCTAAATTTTAAAGATGCCCATGGTTAAATTCATGTCGGTGACTTTGGTTTTATTTGTGTTCAACCACTTTGAAAAGAAATTGCCATGATAGATCATTGTTGACGACTTAAAGTAATAGCTTGATGATGATCTATCTTAGATCTATTTTTGATGCCTTGGATTTGAATATAATTTGGGAGCAAAAAAAAACATCTAAATGTTGTTCAATTTTGGATCTAATGAACATTTAAATATTTCTTTGCTAGGAGATTGACAACTGTATCTGAACTCCTCGTCAATCGCTTCATCATTATGTGCTTAGTAACCTATAATAAAACTGCTGTGTTGATTGGAATTTGACTATTAGTTGTGGATTTAATGACTGTCCGTTTTTTTAATTGTTGTTCTATGTTAAGGTTTTGCAATATTTGTTCTTTAGGTTTTAGGTTTTAATGTTGCAATCATTCACACGTGTCCTTCAATTGATCTGAACCCTTCGTTGTTTGTAATCTCAGCTCTCCGTTCTTCTGACTTGCTTTCCCCTTTTTCTCGTTTCTTACGCCACACTCTCTCATTTCTGATTTCTTCTCATGTTCTCCATGTTAACAGATGTTGTCATCACAAGTCCAATCCAATGAGCTTTTGAAATCCAAAACTTCCATTCCCAAATTTTGATCAACATTTTCGAAATTTTGGACATGAATTTGTGGATTCAAAGTTGCTTGTTGTTGAAAGCTCATGACTATACCTCAATGATCGTATTTCTAATATTAATTAAATGCCCTTGGGTTTATGTAAAAATGTTGGAATTCCTTAAATAAAAGGATAGGCAAATGGTTATAGTAATAGCTCAATGATCTAATATCTATTTTAGGCTTCAGATTTGATATAAGATTTGAGAGCAAATACTCAAAAGATGTCCATGATCTAATCCATGTTCAAGTACCTTTTTCTGTTGTGTTTAGCCAAATTACAAAGATGCCAATGGTTAATTCCATGCTGGTGACTTTGATTTTATTTGTGTTCAACCACTTTGAAAAGGAAATGCCATGATTGATCATTGTTGACGACTTAAAGTAATAGCTCGATGATGATATATCTTATATCTATTTAACGCCTTGGATTTGATTTATGATTTGAGAGCAAATTGACGAAATATTGTTCATTTTTGAATCAAATGAACATTCTTTTTTTGCTAGGAGCTTGACATCTGTATTTAAACTCCTTTCTTATTGTTTTTTGTTTTTGTTTAATGGTACAATCTCTCCGAGTATGGAGTACAATCTCTCTGCTAGTGTAATAAGCATGCATCAAGACTCTTTTTGTTATCGTTTTTATTTGTGTTTAACGGTTGCGTGGTAGCTAAGTTGAGAGGCAATTGAGGAAAATCCCATGCCACAACTTTGGTTCATGGATGTTAAACTGCCTGGATTGATATCAGTACTTGTGAAATGGGTGACCTAAGTGAATGAACAGAAAAGGAGACGATGTGTTTTGCCATTTTCATATGCTATCTACTTAATTTAATTTTTTAAAACAACATTTGATCTTTGATAACTTCTATAGTTCGAGCCAACTTCGAGGTACATTTTTTCCGTCCCTATAAAAATTGGTAAAACAAAGATTTTTGACAAGTATAACTATTTATTACCTTTTTTTAGTTATCTATACGTATAAAAGCCGACTAATATTTATAAAAGAAGATGCAATTTGATAAGTTGTGGTAGCTCTGCTGATGAATCAAACTCCATTTTTTTCAACCTTAACTTAAAATGTTTTTTAGCTATGTTTTTTTAATTAGGTGCTTGTTGCATTTGTGTTATGCTATCTGAAACTCTTTCCTTGTTTAGCACATGGATGTGAAGTGTCAATATATACTTTTCAATCTAGGAACACACCAAATGAACAAAAGGAAGAGATATATGGTGCTAGGTTGGTTTGATTTTTCATCATTTGAACATATGTATACTTAGCATTTGATTTTTCTATTGATGTTTATGCTTGATATTGGTTGACATGCATTGATTTTCCTTTTGCTTTTTTCTATTTCTTTTTTGCATGTAGATAATACAAAAATTGTATTCGAGGCTACAAAATTCTCATCCTAGACTGTAGATTGCTAACCATTGTAGAGAATAACCTTATACAAGCAAGTTAGTGATGACTAACTAGCTCAAGCTACGATACCTTTATGCTGTTTTAGGCGATTGTATTTGCTGTTTGTCATTTCTCATTTATAACCAGAAAAAGCGACAAGTAATATTGCACGTTAATGTTTAAATCATGATCAATAATTCGTTAATAATCTACGTGTTTATACCATGGGATGGAAGAAAGACATTGAATCATAATGGGTTAGTAAGTATCTGTGTTTGGTGGTTGGTACTAATACTGCACTGTTTTTTCTTCAAAGCATAGTAAAAGCACGTTGAGAAGGTTTAATTATTTTGAGCAATTAACAAGGTTTGATTATAATTAGTCTGCAATTCAGAGCTTTATACATTTTTTTTCTTGTAGGATTCTTCTGGTTTGAAAATTGAAAGATAAGATTTTTTAGTGGATAACACAATGAATTTTTTTATTTTTTATTTTTTTTAATGTTAGGTTTGATGGAAAACTTGTAAGTTCATAAAAGGAACTCCAATAGGTGTTATGAGCAAGAGAGATAGGAAACTTAATTCCCGTCATTTTTGGAAGGAAAATGATAAAGATAGCGTGGAAATTTATTTCCCATCATCGTTTGTAAACTTATGTAATAATGCTCAACTAATGTATGGCATGTGAATAGACTTGTTATTTACTGAATTTGAGATCTTATTGAACAATGGTTGATTTGTGGATTTTGTGTTATATTGATCGATAATGATGTTTGTTGTTCCCTTAGGAATAAGCTCTCACAAGTATGACTGATTTTGTATTGGGTAGCATACTAGGTCATTGGAAGCTGCTCATGCGGAGTTTCTTAGAGGAATTTTAATCCCCTTGCAATTAAGGTAACTCTCTTTGTTAAATCACCTTTTAGTAGCTTAACAATTCATTGAATTATTTGGGATGAATGTTTAGGGTAATGGCAAGATGGATCCAATTTTCGATTAATTAGTTGTTTTTATTGTTATCATCATGGATGGAAATTTAGGGTCCAGGTCCCTTGGATCTTAATTTTTGGGTAAATATATTGTTGCAAGACTTGCAACTTGCAGGTGGATATTAAGAGTCTAGAAAAATTGGACACATGTCGTAAAATTTTCTGTTTTAAGTGGATAATAAGCATCTAAAATCCGATCCCTTAAATTTCCAAACTTGGTTCTGGACCCTTAAGTTTCTATTAGAGCTAGGGTCCGAACAAATTGACCTAGATCCTTTAAATAGGGTGACCCAGACCCTTTAAATAGGGTAGGGTCTGGGTAGGGTCTTGGACTCTTGTTCATCTTTTCATCACCTTTTTTGGATGTGTGTTTAGGTTGTCTTATCTGGGTTTTCTGCGATTTGAACAAAGCATTATTGTTTGCAAGGCAGAGATGGTCCTTACTTGCAGTGTTGTCTTTGAATCAGTGAATCAGTGAAGGACGACATTTCTGTAGGTATATTTACTTGATATAATGTTGAAGCTATATTGTTTTACTAGTGATGGCTGATGATAACTAGAAGCTATATTGAATCTATATCGAGTATAGGTACCATTTGAATGCCCAAATGTTCTTGATGGTAAATGATTAAGATAGTGTGGAATATTCTTTTCCTTTACTGTTTATCTTAAAAAGTTTTTTCCAACGCACCAATAGAAAATGGGGAAATTGAAAATGTTTTCCCTAAAGCAAACTCATGTCACACTCTTACATAGATACATACATCTGCTTTGTATTTTGTATGATAATACAGGACAACTTGTGTTTGACAGCTTCAAATGTCTTGCAATAGTTGTAATGCATTGTGCTGCTAGTGTCAATAGATTATCTTCAAGTCTCAAGATATATGTACAGTATGTGCTCCATAAAACTTAGTAGTACATTTTTTATTATTTTCCTTTGCTACATGCAAGTATATCTTTGTAATTTTGGTGAACAAGATATGTTAAGTGGTTCTTAAGCCTTAGTTGAACTTTTTTATTATGTTCGATAGATTTTTCAAAGAAATTTTGTTTGTAGTGTTTGGCGTGATATTCTGATTTTCTTGTTAGTCATCATGTTAGCATATTTTTTTTTAGAGCTGCCAGTTTGATGGCAATGGTACCTGTGCCTTGTTCCTTCTTTTTAGATTCTTACATGAAAATAATGAGATTTTTCAACTTGGTGTTTAATCTTTTTCGCAGACTAACAATTTAGTTCTTGTACCTGTTAGGTCATTATTGCTAAATAATGATGTATAATACAATGATGAAGTTGATATCTGCATATGCTGACATAGGCATGGCAACCATGAACTTGACTTTCTTCACAATTGAAGATAATTCTTTAATTTTTGTTCATCTTGCTTCGTGACAGCAATTACCTTCTCTATTACCCCTTTCCAAATTGATTGCAGCTGATTCTGTACAAACACAGATGTACGTCTGGAGGTGTGTGCACTAGCTATATTATTATGGTGTGTTCTTGGCCTTTCTCTTCTATGATAGCTATTACCCTGGGTAAGATTTTCTACTCAATCTTATTGAATTCACATTATTATCCGAGTTGATATTCATGAATCGTGATCCATCATCTAGCCCTATGCAGAATTTTGATTAAACAATTAGATCTTGTTTATCCTTCCCGAATTTTGTATTTCTTTTCCATTTAGCTATTCTCACCATATTCTCAGTGGTGAACTGTTATTGGCTGTTTTGTCTTTTGAGCAGAGCGGTACTTAACTCGATAATGTCTCTCGGCAAGTCGGTGAAGGTTGACAATTCTGTAGGTACGCACTTGCCTAAATTTTCTTTTCGCTCCTTTCAAAATCCCATTAATGAGAGAATTGTAATAATTTTGTGCTGCATATCATTTATATATCATCTATATAACTTATATCAAGGACCAGTTAAATGTCCAAATATTTTTTATGTTGTGTCCTACCTTGATTTTAATTGAAATATCCTACTGCTTGTTTTCCACTTCTAAAAGTTGAATGTTCTTTTGCATGTAAAAATAGATGAAGTTTGAGGTATTTATTTTAAATGTGTGTCGTACCTTGATTTTAAGCCTACTTTACTATTTGATGTATATGCGTTTTAATTTTTTTGTGCTGATGTTCTCTATGACTTGGGCACTGGACAGGACTGGAAATCTTGTCTCCATTATACCACTTCTTCTTCTTGTTTCCCCTTGTTGAATATTCTTTTTTATTAGTTTTAGCTATGCTTTTATCTATATGTAAAAGCATTTTATCTAGTCAATGTTGCTTCTCTCTTTCTTGGTTGTTACATGTAGTTGCAATAAGAATCAAGGCTATGCCAGAAAATTCTTTGCGCCACTTGAATGTTTTTTTGGGCACTGTGACTTATAGTTGGATAATGAGATCATTTTTCATGATAGGGAAGGGCAATGCTTTCTCTAGGACTCATGAGATGGCCACTATATTCTTTGTTTGCGAAAGCAGGAAACCTCTGAACAATTTGTTTGCTAATAGTGCTTAGTGGAATCAATCTTGATTTTGGAATGAGTTTTGGTACTTTATATTGTTGTCTCTCTTGTCCCTTTTATGTGATGATTCATGATAGTATATTTTCTTTCTTGTGGATGAACTGATTTAAACTAATTGGATTTTGTTTGAATGTCCTTTAAAGGGGTTGATGATTCCTACAGGCTATCAAAATGTGTTGAGACTTGAGATTGCTCATCTGTATCTCGAGGTACTTGGAATATGATTTTACAAATTTTAATTGGTGCAAACTAAGCTATACTCATATATCATGCACAAGACCTTGACTATATCAAAGGGACCTTATTAGTAATGATTAGCTGTGTACTTGTTTTCAGAAAATGGGGGAATAAAGCTCATTGATGTTCCAATTCATGAATTAACTGAAATTCCTCTTTTCTAGTTTTTGATTTTACAGATGATGATGCAATATATTCTCAGATATCTTTATCACTTACAAAGGATCTTTCTTGGTCAATAGCAAGGTAATAGTTTATTCCATAGTCAAAGAACTGGTTTTAACACTAATTGAGCAGTTTCTGAAGCATCTTGTCTATATTTATGCATAGGTTTGTTATGGAAGTATTGTAGACTTGAAAACGCTTAGTCATATAGATAGTATATTCATGAAATGTTTCGAATGCTTAAATTGTATTACGATTAAACATGTCCATGTTGCACCATTAAAGTATGTTGAACAGTAGGATATTACTCCCTCCGTCCATAGTATTTGCTACGAGTACATGTGAGAATACGAAAGAAAACGAGATGTTTTATGGGAAAGTAGGAGAAATGTGTGGATGAAATGAAAAGATAAATTGAATGAGGATGAGAATTCAAGAAAGAATGTGGGTCATGGCCAAAAATAGAAATGTAGCAAATTTGTTGCGACGAAACAAAATAGAAATGGCAATGACTATATGGCTTGATTTTTGCTACAAGTTCATCTAAATTTTGCTTGATTTTGTCACGTTCTTCCACTAAAAACTTTAAAAACTATTGGTTATTATAATTAATCTTATACCACTAATGTTGAAGTTCAATTGACACCTATATGGCTTCAAAATATTGCTATTGACCTATTTGGTAGTAATGTTGAAGTTTAATTGACACCTATTTGAAAAACTTGAAAAACTATTAGTTATTGAATTTATTGAAATTGCAATGACTGATTATTGAAAAATTCTTTAAACTAATGCAATTATCTCAAGTAATGTATGGCATGTGAAAAGACATGATTACTGAACTTGAAATCTTATTGAACATCGTATTGTGCTCGATTTTTGGATTTGGTGTTATATTGATCAATAATGATGTTTGTTTTTTCCTTATGAATTAGCTTTCACAAGTATGATCGATTTTGTGTTGGATTGCATACTAGGCGGTCAGAAGGGTCTCATGTTGAGTTTCTTAGAGGATTTCATCATTAGAAGCCTTCTTAACTGCTCTAAACTCTTCAGCATTATTGGGCATCGTACACTTCATAAATTGGTTTGCTAGTAAGTTCTCAAATTACTCCTAACAACGAAAATTCTGATTGTTTGTTTAGTATAGTTGTTTCACTGCTTAGAAGTTACATAATATAGTACATACTGATTATTATCATAAGAGATTATTGACAAATCTCATTGGATTTTTATTTATTATTATTGATAAATCAATGTGGTTTTACGGTGTTAGATGCTTTTTGAAATAATTAAATAGTATGATACGACTATTACAAAATTTACGTACATAAAGTATTGTTATTATTTAGATATATAATTAAATACGTTAAAACTGCTCATATAAAAACTATATACATATATCAATTAGTGCTTATATTTTTAAGATATATGATATGATTTAACTAGGTAGCTTTATACCATTTATTCACTTATTTAGGACTAACAAGTTCATATTCAAATCAATAAACAAGTAATAAAAATAAACTCAATAAATTATTATTTCATAGTCATTCCTTACATATATGATACATCATATATAATTTTAGTAACTTGCAATATGCTTTATTTTCACAAACACACCAAATTTTATTCAAAGAAAAACTCAACGATGACAAAAGTAACAAACATAATAACAACAAAAACAAACATAAATCCATGTGTCATTCCTTTACTGAACCACTCCTTTTTGGTATATATATACTCTTTTGTTTTATTGACTTTGCTATATTTGCATTTTTAAAGTGAGTTTTTTTAGCAAATGTAGCAAATTAAACATGACAGAAAGAATATTAATATTTAGAAAGGTTTTTCCCCAATATAATTACCAGGTGGACTATAGTTACAAGTGACAAAAAATTACCATTGTTACATTGAACTCTAGCACATCCAAGGCCAAGTGAATTACTCCAAACTACTTGTGTATAATGGCCACACATCTCATTATCGGCACAAGTATTTGAATCATAATCATAATTGGCTTTCTCTTTTACCCACATTTCTACAGCACCTATGCCTGTCAACTCTGGACCAACCCCTATGTTTTCACCATACAAACCATTGGTATCTGAATGGATTAGGGCACAATCAGCTGCCCTTTGGTTGGCATAGTTCTCGGCATAGGCCGCTACCGTCTCATTCCATGCTATATTACCTACACCATCAGCTGCCCTAGCTTGGTTATGGGCATCCACATAGTCTTGGGAGGAATTTTGTGCATTGCTGCATGTTTGAAGTAAGACTAGGATTCCTATGATCAAATATGTTAGCTTTGTAAGGAATTTCATGGAATTCATGGGTTGGATATTGTTTTTTTCCCCCTTAAATTGTTGTTTTAGACTAATGAAATGAAAGATAATTAATTTGTGAAAATTTTTGAGGAAATTGAGTGGGTTTATATAGGAAAACTAAGCCATCATATTACTTTCTAAGGTCACCATGAAAGATTAATTATCGAGGCAATTTGTATATAAATAATGTGCATAAATTATTCTTCTAGTAATGTTGAATGCTTCATGGATAGTATGTACCTAATACATCAAATTGCGGAACTATTTTAAATTAATGATCTAAAAATTGACCTTCAATCCAAAAGAAATAGGTTAATTAGCCTATGCCTAAATCGAATATATACACGATAGACTAATCAGGTAGCATTGCTAAAGGCTTTTCTCTATAAGTTCAAAATCTAATTAAAAAACAATTACTTTTGTTGTCTTTCGGAGTTGTATTATATGATTTAAAAGTTCTCACATTTTTTAGTAATACGGTTTCTTTTCACATGACAGAGGGAGTAATATATATGATGGTCTAAAATGACAAATTAGAATTGACAAATAATTATTTTTGGGGCCTAAAAGCAATTACAATAACGAAAAAGAATTACAATTAAATACAAACGTTTTCATATTTAGATTATATATGATGTATTAACTATTACGTCCTAGTTAGGCAGTGAGTGACTCATTGTTTGCAATATATTTTTTGTTCATTTTTAGAATCAAAGAGTGAAAGAGTAAAAAATTGGGAATGGGGTGAGAGAAGTTATGAAACTCGAATCCCTTGTCTTTGACATTGAGTGAGAGTGACAAGTAATTTACCATGGAGTTGGTGTGCGTATATGTTAGAGAAAGTGGTAAAATGTATATAATTGTTTTTTTTGTTTCTTTAGGTTTTATTTAGTACAAGTTCAGATGAACCATCTAAATATATTCTGATACTGTTATTAACACAGATGATGGTTAGAGTCTGCAAGATTCATGTTCTTCCACATCCAATTGAACATCGATCATACTTAATTATGCTAGCATGCAAAATGAATTCTTCTTTCAGCCAGTCTTCTAAGAGAACAACTTCTCTCAGACCAGTCTATTAAAGCTTAATACTTACGCTTATTTTATATTTTTCTTTATAAGCCCGATCCAATCAGAGAGGGTCTTTCACAAGAATTTTGTGTTCTTTTTGAAGAGCCTCCAATGTTGCGAACCAACTTCTATCTGTAAAGTACAATTACATCAATTTAAAAATTAAGATCATATGTTAGCCTAATAGTTAAGAATTCCCTTTTTATTATTGTGAGGGGTCTGATGTTCTCATCACTGATTATAATGAGGATTAATTTTCTTTATATCATTGCCCTTATTATGTCTAGCCTATTCAAAATTAAAAGAAGCCAAGTAGAAAATATTTTATAATCAAAATACTTGCAAAAAGATTCAGTCAAGAATATATAATAATTATTTTTGATATACTCAACTTGAAATTGAAATTATTAATTAATGATAGCAGTTCTTAAAGTTTGGCAATAAAAATTAAATCAACACATCAAAAAGTTGAAAGAAATATATTACAAATTTACAATAATATAAATAATTACAATATGAAATTTTTTAAAAACTAGTGATCAAGCGATGCATGCATTTAAATTTCGAACCTAAAAGCCACCATTAAATTACTAATTACTCCTAATTAATAATATACGTAGATACATCAATGTAGGTGTCTAATTGCACATTGCACAGGGCTTTTAAATTTAAAGAGCCTCATATTAAAAATTTATATTGGAATAAGTTATAACTCTACTATTACAGTAGAGTTAGGAGTTCTACTTAGCACATCAATGGTTATAACTCATATGTTTAAAATCTATTAATTACATTTTTTCATTTCTTTTTTATCTGTTTTCAAAGCAGCTTGTTAACCTTTAAATATTTTCTCTTACATCATTTGATTTCTACACATTCATCAAAAATCAATTATCACTAACTTCATTTACCAAAATAATCAACAATTTATTTTTTAACATCTCCAACCGTTTAAATTCTTAGTCTTATTATTTTTTCTCTTCTATTTTAACAGTATAGATGAAAGTTTAATTTTAACAACTTAATTTAAGTTATTTTTATAAAAACAATATTAATAAAATTAGAAAGTATGTTGAGCTTTTATTTAATTTTAGTGTTGTAAAATTGTTTTGAACGTTTATTTTAGTTTAAGAAAATCTCCCTTTTTTTTTAATTATAAAGGATCTCAACTTTAGAAATTTGCAGCCGCTGCTTAATACTTTTATAATACTTAACGTGAATTTGAATGTTTGGACACATTTCATACTTAACTTGACACATTATTCGGTCGTCTACCTTCGTCATAGAACGTAACTTTAGATGTCCATCGGTATTAAATATTGATTAATTAATTAATGGTATATTCGTCAACTTCGATGGCTTTTTATCTTTCAGACGTTCACATATTAACTAATATATCAACAATTTAAATATGCCATGGGGATGGAAATTGGGAAACTAACATTACTTGATTTAAAAAATCTAGCTTTTTAAAGTTTAATTAGGATTATACCTGCTCGGTTCATACTTTTGTTTATTACATACTCCCTCTGAATCTTTTTAATTGTCCCATTTTCTTATTTGACAAATTCATATCAATTGTCCCATTTCTTTTTTTGTCAATCTTTTTTTTACCTAAATACCTCCACTTTTACTACTCCCAATACCCAACTACCACATTTACAATTAATTTAATCAATTAAAATACTCAACAATCACCTTTTTAATGGACCCCACGCCACCCTTAATAACCGTGAAAACCCAAATGGGACATCTAAAATGATTCGGAGGGAGTATTATATTGTAGGAGTTCATAATATGTAGAACCTTTGATCAAAATTTAGCAAAGTCATCATAAAAAAACCTTTTATTACTTCTCGGATATGATTAATAGTTATCAATTAAGCATTTGCATATTTGTACTAAATGTAATCATCATATACCCTTGTTAATTTCAATAAGGAAAATTCTACATGGTAAACACTAACTATAAGGAAAGGTAAGTGGTAGCAATTTTTAAATTTTTTTTCCACAAAATAGCATGAATTTAAGAACTGTCTTTTATTGAAATTAAACAAGGGTGTTTGTGTCCTTTCACCATTTAATGGCTACATAACGTTTTTTGCATTATATTTTTACGGTAATGAGTTTTCAAAGAGTTGAATGCTATTTTGTGGAAAAAAAACTTAAGAACAACTATCACTCGCCTTTCCCTAAAGTTGATTTTTACCATGTAGAATTTCCCTTGAAATAATTACTTCCCGCAATATTTAAAATAATGTTTATCTTTATTCATTAGCTAAGAAATAAACCAAGAGTGAAACATGTAAACATTTTTGAGGCAATATTTTAATTAATTAAGGACATGATTAGATTTGGTGTAAATATATAAGGGGAAAATAAAGTCAAACTAATGAAATTAAAGCAAATAGAGATGCATTTAAAATAGTTGAGATATTTGTGAAGAAGGTAAAATGAGTATGAAATAAAAATAATAAAGGAAAAAGAAAATAATTCTGTAACACCCTTAAATTTCCGACCCCTTATACGAAACCAAAACCGCAAAGGATGGAAGGAAATTCGAGTGTTACATAAAGATTAAATAAATAAAATATATAAATATATATATATATATATATATATATATATATATATATATATATATATATATATATATATATATATATATATATATATATATATGGAAATCTTATAAATTCTAACTAATCTAAGGCATCATTGCCCTTAAAATCTCACACCGCGGCGGAATGGTTCATCGACGGCTCCTTTAATCAACATGCCACGCATGGATCGTGATTCCAGTATTGACGCTTGGGTTTTAAAAAGAACAAAACGCTTTAAAAGCATACAAAACTATAAACTACGCAGCGGAATTATGAAAATACAACAGAGGACACAATGCCTCTACCAAAAACATATACAATCTAAAGTTTACAAAAGACATGAAAGAGCTATGAAGACAAAAGACCAATGCATAACTCGCGTTATGCTTCGCACTCATCACTCTCCCCCAATGCAATATAGAAGAAGCTCCAATACCTATTACACCTTTCTAGGATGTTCTCGCTGCTCAACATCAGACCATAAGCCAAATGTATCATAGCAGAAGCATCATAGAAAGTGATAATAAATCAATCATAAACACAAACACATACACGTCAGTAACTAACACCAAATATAATAAGGTTAACAGACTAGTTAACATTATATTATACAACTGTATAAAGATGATGTCGTAAAACACAAGGCATAACTAGTTTCTATTTATCATCCATCTATATTTCTTGATCTCAATTCTTCTTTTCCATCACGAACCATGTGTTCATGGGTGGAATGTATAGCTTGACACTCCTCTTATCAAAACCATAACATCTCTATAAGACACATGTGATATCAACTTAACTAAGGGCGTTAACTAAGTACCTGACGTCTCATGATAAAGTATGGCTTTACGACGCTTGTCCACCTTAAAGTCAGTGTGATCATAATATATCCTTAGGATTCTTAACTCCCATGGGGTAGCTCAGCTTAGGCATAATCTTCCTATAAAAGAATACCCTTGGGGTTCCAACTAAAACCTTTTTTCAATGAGTAAACCTTATTGGTTCGCAAGGCCCATTAACTCACATATACTTTTGCTATCAATGAGAACCATGGGGCTTGCAAGGCCCACCGGTAACTCACATATACTTTTGCTATCAATGAAAATCATGGGCTTGCAAGGCCCACCGGTAACTCACATATACTTTTGCTATCAATGAGAACCATGGGGCTTGCAAGGCCCAACGGTGACTCACATATACTAAAACTCATATATAAAGGAATCATTTCGACTCCAAGTAAACATAATGAAATTCTATCAATAAAGGAATTGTGCTTAACATCTAATAATACCTTAGTTCTTCGCGTCTATATCATTCTAAGTTCAAGAGATACGCAATCAATAGCTATTCATGTATAAGGCTTACTCTGGTACTTCTATTTATAATACATGCATAAAGTCATAAATATTGATAATACTTTGAAACATAAATAAGAGTTTGTTACCGCGTGTGCATACCTGTAATTGCAACTGCAAGACAAAAAGTTATCACAACCACCAAATATGAGGGTCTTAAGCTTCTCTTATGAACTGAGCACCTATGCACGTTCAAAGTATGACTAATAAGTCTACCAAACATCATATAAGAGTCACTTACTCTAAAAGAAAGTACTCTACTACCATCAGAGCGAATTCTAAATCATGCTATTAAGCTAATTAGCCAAATGCAACGGTTTCAATTCTAGGTTTGCTTACTACTACACCAATAATTCTAATCTAATCACAACATACACTTTTCACGCGATATTTATGACAAGGTATGTTCTAAGGAACAAAACTTAACTATATATATTGCATTGTCATATTATTATTAAGTAGTAGACATAAGATTGAATAAAATAATGTATTACACGCGATTGAGACAATACCCAAGGTAGTAAGCTAGTAATAACATGGAATCCATTTCACCACGTTATTCAAGGTTCATAGAGACTACAAGAAATTACTTATATCGCTCACAATATCAAGAACCCCTTTTTTTTTTGTACTAAGACTATACAACTTACAACGACAATTAGTTTAAGTAATAATGACAATTAATTTAAGTCTAAAGTGCAATGAAAATAATGTTTACTCATAACAAGATCTGCAAAAGCCCATTATCAACTCTTACTAATCCAACAAAATTAATTAACAGTCAATATTAACTAGCACCTTTTAATGGTATTAAGAATATACACCACTATTGACAAAAATAATCATGACAATTAACAATCACTTTTATTTTATTTTATTTGTTTATTTTTTTTTGACCAAGAATCTTAAGTATTACTAGATAACTAATACTACCACCATTCATCTACAATGGCACATACACAAAGCTTAAACAAAGTTGTTAAATTAATAAATCACCACCACAATCAAAAAAGTAGTACATACTACTTTTATTTTCATCCTAATATAAACCCTAACCTTTCCATATTCTAATCACCACAATCACTTAAACCCATGACACGATTCAAGTTATCATACTCAAATTTAACAAGGATAAGCTCCAAATAACAAGAATTAAATATCAAAACATACAAAATCAAATTGGGCAAAAGATTGCTCACAAAGGATTGAAAAGATGATAGAAAAAGTAGAAAGCTTTAAGCAATGTGAGAGGGGGTGCCGGCGGTGGCGGCTACTGGTGGCTGCCGGCGACAGGCGGCTGCTGGTGGTTTCCGGCGGTGTCGATTGGCGGCAACTTCTAGTGGTGGTGGTGGGTATTTTTGGTGTTGAGGAAGAAAGGTGAAGAAGAAAGAGAGAAAGAGATGGAAAATGAGAAGGATGGGTTTTGGGTTCTTATTCATGTCTTTTTTTCTTTTCTTTTGTTTTTCTCTTTATTTATTTTATTTTTTTAATTTTTTTTTTCTCTTTTTCTTAATTCAAACATCCTAACTCATCTATAATATCACATATTTACTTACAAGCTCAATTTAAGACAACTTTCAATATTCTAGAAAAATTTGAATTACAAGTAAAAGTTTAA
This sequence comes from Amaranthus cruentus, assembly GCA_019425755.1. Lineage (NCBI taxonomy): Eukaryota > Viridiplantae > Streptophyta > Magnoliopsida > Caryophyllales > Amaranthaceae > Amaranthus > Amaranthus cruentus. The sequence continues at coordinate 34,257,350 of CM033450.1, read as the reverse complement.
TTTGAATATCTTTATTTTTGAGTAATAATAAATATACTCTTAATATAAATATGTAGACATTCACATACGTATATAAATAATCCATATAAACTAATTCACAATAATTATTAAAATAAACAAATCTCTAAAAATCATTATTTTAAATAAATAATGACGTAATAAAATGACGGGGTGTTACAAATTTCCTTATTATGGAGGTAAAATATTCATCCACCATCCTCTAGGATAAATATTTATCCCACAAAATTAAAAGCTCCCTTTATTTTTCATCACTTTGCATCTATTCTTTCACCTCTACAATAATCAAATTTTACTAATTTTTCATTTATCAACTATATTTTCTTACTTTGACTTTTTTCACCTCTTTAAATATTTACCTACAATTCAAGCATGTCCTAATAATTATTAAGGTTGCTCAATCATTTCAGAAAGAAAAGGAAGACAAGGAAGCTGCTCCAAGACTACCAGAGGCATATAAAGGCTACAAGGAAGTGAATGATCCAGAGGACAAGCTGCAGAGAAGTTGCAGAGAAGCTGACTATGATTAGCTTACTAGGTGCTGATTATATATAGTTAGTTTTTCTTGTATGGTTGTTATAACCGTCTACTTTAGGTTAACCTTAGTTAAACTAGCAATAGTTAGTCTTAGGATCTTGTTTTCTTGAAATGTATAAATATGGGACTCTTCCCTCATATGTAAACACATATTACTGATTTTACAATCAATAAGAACAAACCTTTGTGTCAGTTTGTTTCATGGTATCAGAGCCCTCTTAATTTTGGCTCAGCAACTTCATTAGAAGTTCTCTTTCTCATCTTCTATCTTCCCTCCATACCTTCTTCGTGGTTCCCGGGATCATTCCTTCAATGATGAGACCCATACACTCCAAGAATATTGATCCTACCACAAATCAATCAAGCGTATACTTTTTGCATCCCACAGACTCAGGGCAAAGAATTATCACCAAGGTCTTCAATGGAGTTGGTTTTAAAGACTGGAAAAGGGCAATGGTGATTGCCTTGACTGGGAAGAACAAGTTAGGTTTTGTAGATGGCACAATCAAGAAATCTACAACTAGTACCATACATGCTAAAGCCTGGGATCGTGTTAATAATGTGGTCATGGGGTGGCTTCTGTTTGTAATCGATGACAAGATAGCAAACACCTTGCAATGGCTAAAAACAGCAAGGGACATTTGGGATGAATTGGAAGAGAGGTATGGTCAAACCTCATGTGCGCAATTGTTTGCTGTGCAAGAAAAGATTAGTAAAGCCATGCAATCCCAAGATGAAACAGTAGAGGATTTCTTCACCAAAATGAAAGGATTGTGGGATGAATTGGATAATTTGAACCCAATTCCTTCTTGTACTTGTTCAGAGTGCTCATGTGAATTAACAAAGAGGGTAACAAAGATTCAGCAAGCATGCAGACTGATGGAATTCTTGATGAAGTTGAGTTCCAAATACCAACACATAAGAAGTAACATTCTTATGATGAAAGAGCCACCAACTGCAGCTGAAGCATACAAAATTTTGATGCAAGAGCAAACCCACCAAGCACTTAGCAAAACTACCATGTATGAAGATCAAGAAGTCACACCCTTTGCTTGTAGGGTTGACAAAAGGAAATTCAGTGACAAGGGGAAGAATATACCCAACAAGAAAGGGAGTTATTACTGTGATCATTGCAAGATGCATGGTCATAGTCTTGAAAGGTGTTGGAAGGTCAATGGATATCCTCCAAATTACAAACAGAACATTTGGAAAAGAGATGGAACCAACAAGGCTAACACTGTTCAAGATGGCCCACAGCATGAAGGGAAGATCATTGAACCTAAACTCACCCAAGAACAGTATAATAAACTGATGTGCTTGCTTGGGACTCAACCAAACAAAACTGAAGAGAAGGAACAATCCATGGCTGCATCTGCTCATTATGAAGGTCAATTATGTTTACATATTGCAAAATGTTCTTTATGGATTCTTGATAGTGGAGCATCAAACCATGTATGCTGTGACATTTCCCTGTTTTTACACTATAATCCTGTAGATAACAAGCATAACACAATAATCATACCTGATGGGTCACATGCAAGAGTTAAATACATTGGGTCAGTTAGGCTAAACAATGGTCTGACACTAAAAAATGTACTATATGTGCCAGATTTTCAATATAATCTTGTGTCCATACATAGGTTGTGTCAAGACAACAATGTCAAGATTACCTTTGTTGCTAATATTTGTGTTATGCAAGAGTATTTGAAGAGGCCTTTGCTTCTTGGTAGAGCAAAGCACAACCTCTATTATGTTGAGGAACACTTGAATTTTATCAGTGATATACCTACAGCACCTACTGCATGTTTGCAAACAGAGAATGTCAATACTGTTGAAGATGTTAAGCTGTGGCATCTTAGGTTAGGTCACCTTCCTTTTAAAAGGATGAAGATTGTATTGCCTGAGTTACATTGTAATAATACAGCACAAGAACTCATATGTACTGTATGCCCCTTGGGCAAACAAACAAGAAAGATGTTTTCAAAAAGTTTTATAAAGACTACTGATTCTTTCCAGCTGATTCACATTGATTTGTGGGGACCTACTAGGTTCCCCAATAGACTGAAGTGCAGTATGTTTTGCACAATAGTTGATGACTTTTCCAGATTTACTTGGGTAATATTTCTCAAGCATAAGAGTGATTTCCTGGATGTTTTCAAACAATTCTATCAACTAGCACAAACACAGTTTAATAAAACTATTAAGAGTGTTAGGACTGACAATGCACACGAATTGAGCAAGGGTGAAACCCTCATTTTTTACAAGAGCAAAGGCATACTACATCAGTCCAGTTGCACTGAAACTCCACAACAGAATGGAGTAGTGGAACGAAAACACAAGCACCTCCTTGAGGTTGCTAGATCCTTGTACTACCAGTCCAAGGTCCCCCTAATGTTTTGGGGAGATTGTATCCTAAGTGCTGCACATATAATCAATAAAATGCCACTTGTGCCACTGAATAACAAGACCCCCTATGAAAAATTGTATGGCAAAAAGCCTTTATATGACACTTTAAGGGTGTTTGGGTGTCTATGTTTTGCATCTACTCTAAGGAGAGATAGGCACAAGTTTTCAGCGAGAGCAGACCCCTGTGTGTTTATAGGATACTCACAACAAAAAAAAAGGATATAAACTATATAACCTTAAAACTAAGGTTGTTCTAGTCTCTAGGGATGTTACCTTTCATGAGAAGTGCTTCCCTTATAGGTTAGATAATGAAGGTCACATTCCCATTCATGAGATATTCATACCAAGGGACACAAGCAGATATGAATCTGTTAACCCTATCAATCATGAGCTACAAGCAAAACATGTAGAGAACAGCTCACCAGAGGCTGTGCAAACAGAACACAACAATGATAAAACCAACCTCAAAAAAACTGATGAACAGACTAATCAAAAGCCATGTAGGCCTGTAAGAGCAAAGATTCAACCTAGTTATTTGAAAGATTACAAATGTAACATTAGCACCAACACACACTAGTGTAATTTGATAAGATATCATGCCCTTTCCAGCACACATAAAAAAATTGCTCAGAATCACAATGAGTATTTTGAACCTAAGTCTTACAAGGAAGCCTCCATGAACCCTCAACGGGTAGAGGCTATGGATAAAGAGTTAAAAGCCCTTGCTGACAATAATACCTGGAAAATTACTTCTTTACCTAATGGAAAAAAACCCATAGGAAATAGATGGGTTTACAAAGTTAAACTAAGGGCTGGTGGGTCCTTGGAAAGACTCAAGGCTAGATTGGTAGCCAAAGGGTATAGTCAAAAACATGGGATAGACTACCAAGAGACTTTCTCTCCAGTAGTCAAAATGACTACTGTGAGATGCATGCTTGCTGTGGCTGCTAGTCATGATTGGGTAGTACATCAACTAGACATTAATAATGCTTTTCTCCACGGGGATTTAAGTGAAGAAGTTTACATGACAATGCCTCAAGGGTTGCCAAACCCAGACAATAAAGTGTGCCTCCTAAAAAATCTTTATATGGATTAAAACAAGCATCCAGACAATGACATGCCAAACTTGTGGATGAATTGCATACTTTAGGATTTACACAGTCAAAAAATGATTATTCATTGTTTTTCAAAAGACAAGGAGAATTTATCACCCTCATAGGAGTTTATGTGGATGATATCCTGATCACAGGAAACCACAATAATGAAATCAAGCACATCAAACAACATTTACATGATGTTTTCACTATAAAGGATTTAGGGCAGTTACACTATTTCTTAGGCATAGAAATCAGTTATTCCTCTGATGGGATGATCCTTACACAAGAAAAATACACTAAGGAATTATTATCCACAAGTGGCATCAATAACTTTAAAAGGGCAGTCACCCCCTTACCCCTCAACCTAAAGTTAAATTCAGAGGATGGAGATGCCTTACAAGACTTTGAGCCTTATAGGAGCATAGTGGGAAAATTGAATTTTCTTACTAACACTAGGCCTGACATATCCTTTACTGTACAAACTCTCAGCCAATTTATGCAGGCTCCTAGAACACCCCTTTGGCAAGCCCTGCTACACACACTTAACTACATACACTCCATATGTGGGCAAGGTATAGTGCTCAAAGGATCTGACAAACTCATACTTCAAGCCTTCACAGACTCAGATTGGGGGGCCCGCCCCATTACCAGAAGGTCTGTGTCTGGCTACTTAGTCCTTCTTGGGGGATCACCTATAAGCTGGAAATCAAAGAAATAGCCCACTGTGTCTAGATCCAGTTCAGAGGCTGAATACAGGGCTATGGCAAATGCAGCCTCTGAAATAACATGGGTTGTAAGGTTGCTTAAAGAAATAGGAATCGATAAGCTTGAACCTGTTACACTCCACTGTGATAGCCAATCTGCAATACAAATAGCAAAAAACCCAGTGTTTCATGAAAGAACGAAACACATTGATATAGATTGTCACTTTACAAGGGACAAGGTTTTAGAAGGCTTAATTCAGCTGTCCTATTTACCTACTCAGCACCAGTTGGCAGATATACTTACCAAGGTCCTGCCTTCACCTCAGTTTAATCAACTCCTCAGCAAACTAGGAGTTAGTAAACCACCTCCTAGTTTGAGGGGGATATTAAGGTTGCTCAATCATTTCAGAAAGAAAAGGAAGACAAAGAAGCTGCTCCAAGACTACCAGAGGCATATAAAGGCTACAAGGAAGTGAATGATCCAGAGGACAAGCTGCAGAGAAGCTGACTATGATTAGCTTACTAGGTGCTGATTATATATAGTTAGTTTTTCTTGTAAGGTTGTTATAACCGTCTACTTTTGGTTAACCTTAGTTAAACTAGCAATAGTTAGTCTTAGGATCTTGTTTTCTTGAAATGTATAAATATGGGACTCTTCCCTCATATATAAACACACATTACTGATTTTACAATCAATAAGAACAAACCTTTGTGTCAGTTTGTTTCAATAATTAATCGAGTTCTCCGTTTAACATTATGAGAAAATCTTTAAACCATCTAACTTTATGATTATACATTGAAATAGTTCGTAGTCTCTTCTATTCTTCTTAGTAATGCCATGTACTTTTTTTATACTTGTAGAAGTAATATTTTAACTTGTAATATCTTTGATTACGTATAATAAAAAATTATAAAAAGTTAATATTAATAATTTTTGCATTGAGACGAATGAAACTATATCTCACTGGAATATATTTTAACTTATAGATTAAGAATAAAATGCAACGTAAGAGTAATATGTCAATAGCAATTCAAAATAAATGGGACGATAACTAGGTAGAATAGGAGGGAGTGGTAATATATTTTCAAATAAATATTTAAATTCAATTTTGAAACAATTTTGTTCAAATGAATTTTTGTTATACCTTTAGACGCTATTTAGTTCACTAGTATCAATGTATCATTATTCATTACTTTAGCCCTTAAGTTGATTTTAATACTTAATAGGGCTGAGTAGATTAAATAATATACATATAGATATGGTATTATTTGTTTTCTAATCAACGAGGATCCTTATCAATACATAGTATGATATTAAAAATATCTGGAAGACTGGAATGATAATGTAGTGATCGTAATTTATTTAGAAAGAAATCTATAAAATTCAACTTATTTCTAATAAGATTAAATGTTTTTATTGATGAGTTGATTCCAATGATTGATTTTCTTTTCATTTTCGTAATAAGTTTATTTCTCACCGCTACTAGGTATATTAATTTTCCTTTCTCTTTGCCGGTGCAATTAAAGAATAAAATATATTTTCAATTATAAATAATAAAGATTTTATTTGTATAATCACGGTTAGTTTCTTTCCTTATTATCATTATTTTTATTCTCATACCATCATAAATTAATATTAAATTCTATTAAATATATAAATAGATTGTTGTTCATACAACTTACACACAAAAACCCAAACCATTGTAACAAGATAATCCTAAAAACTTTAAGAAAAATGTTTACAATTTCAATGATGAATAAGATTACATTTATCTTTTTATTGTCATTGAGTATCATCCTAATAACTCTTCCACCCGTAACGAGGGCGGAAGGGTGCAAGTTATTTAGTTGTCCTAGTAAATTTTGTATCAATTACAAATAATTTAGGGCACGGGGAATTACGGACAATTCATTGTAAGTCAAAAGATGATGATCTTAAAACAAATGTATAATATTACCGGGAGAAGTATATAAATTTGATTTCAAGCCAAATACATGGGGAGGAACATTATTCTTTTGTGGTCTAACATGGAATGGAGGATTCAAAGAATTTGATGCATATAGATTATAGAGATCCAAGAGATGACCCAAGATGCACAAATCAAGTCCCTTGGATTGTTGATCAAACACGTATCTTTGGTCCTTCTACCGCTACTATTGGTAAAGATGATGTTATTATCTATTGGAATTGAATAATCATTTCGTATTAATATTGAATGAATTAAACTTTTGGAATTTCGAATTCAAAATAAATACATTTATATTTATATTTTATAAAAATTTGCATATTACTTTACTGATAAGCTTGGGTTCCTTCTAATTATTTGCTTTTAAAATGTTCATTATTTTGTATATACGTATGTTTATTATATTTATTTATTACTATAACTTTATTGCATATACTTTACTAACAAGCTAAAGGCTGATTGATCAATTAGCTTGACCTTGCGGTTGTTGTCTTGTTGATCATGGTTATTAATTCATTTGGGCAACTTCCATCTATTAATCAAGATGCTTGGTAACTGTATATACTTATTATTTTATTTCAGCTGGTCTTGGACGAGACGACCTCATATTGAGACTGTTAATTTGGGCCGGCCCAATTCGCACGTGTAAAATCTGGATATATATATTTTTTATTTTCTGGCATTTTTCAATTTTGATCTTAGTGGTATCACTTTTGACATTAAAGATATTAATTTTCAAAATTGATACCCTTTAAGGTCAAAATTGATAATGCCCAGAAAATTAAAATGCTGTTACTTGCGACAGTCTTGTCCAAATTTTTGTAATTTCATTTAGGGAAAGCCTAGTCTACCTTTTTCTAGTATATAACTATATCAGAAAAGAGCGAATTAAATAAGCTTTTTCATAAAAAATATTTTCAAAATAAGCTTCAAAATTTTGATTCTCAAAATAAGCATCTTCATGGCCGAGCCTAATGCCAGGTTTGTTCACTGTTACTAATAGCGAATAAGAGAGAAAAATTACTTAATTCGATGTCAATAATAACGAATAAAAAGGGACAATATCATAACGTTTAAAGGGACAAAAAAATAAAAACAATATCAACGTTTGTTTGCTGTTATAGTGGAGTATTATTTTGTCACTTTAAACGTTATGTCATCGTCATTCTTTCGTTCGCTGTTACTAACAGCGTGCAAAGTATTTTTTTTTCTTTTGTTCGTTGTTAATAACAACGAACAAACCTTACACTTTAGATTCGGACATAAAAATGCTTATTTTGGAATTTATATTTTCCAAAGGTTATTATGAATTTATTTTAATAAAAAGACTTATTTTACAGATTATTTCCTTCATCACTCCTTAAACTCTTCAATTTTGGCCTATTTCAAAACTTTGACATCAAGAACGTAAATGGGCTCCAACACTACCTAGTACCTAGGATAGTTATTGATCGGCTTGATCATACCTAATTTTTAGTAAATATTCCTTTCTAAATATTATAGAAGATTATTATTTATAAAATATTTATTGAGATGAATATATCGAAAATTGGCACAAATATATTTTATTGGTTCTTGAGTTTTCATTTAACAACTTTTCGACCGAAAATTCACATTAATTAAGATTCTAAAAATATACTTATCTTGACTAAATGGTTTAATGGGGAGTGTTAAAAACGTTGATGATAGTGGAGCATTGACAAGTTTTATAAGTTGGCGTATTTTTCATGATCAATTGTGGACCAGCATATATCACTGCTTTCCGCTTTATATTTCTATAATTAGTTAGGGACTATTTTTCTTTTGACATTTTTAATAATAGTTTTAATTAGACTTTTTCAAATATTTTTAAGGTCATGTTTTGTTTTTATTGAGAGTAAATATTTATAATTAAAATTAAAGTTAAACTAAGAAAATAAGATTATTTTTCTTTGGAAATAAGAAAATAAGATTATTAGAGTATATATAAAAGTAAGTGTATTTTCAAAAAACAAAGAAGTAAGTGAATAAAAGTTAAAACTATTGAGTTGTCACTACAACAAATTTAGCTTTTTGCGACATTGGATTTAGTGACATTAAAAAAATGCCACTAATTCATATTTTTAGTGTAATAATTATTAGTTTTTATTTTAAGTTCCATCATAAAGTGATTTAGCGACACTTAATTTGGTCTTTAGTGGCATATGTAATTGTCACTATAGCCTATAGTGGCATTTGTGAGAAATGTCACTAGATCCTATGTCGCTAAAAGCTTTAGTGTGACTTGTTAATATGCCGCTAAATGCTCTAATAAATGTCACTAGATCCTCTATATACACTATAAGAAATTTGAAATAGCGACATTTAAATTAAATGTCGTTAAATATATCCCACTAAAAGCAAATTATGTTGTAGTGTGTAGATGTAGTTTATTTTTGTTTGCATTATAATATTTTAGTACTAACTAATTTTATTTTTACTTAACATTACTTATTTTTACCAAATATAAAGTATTGTTTAACGTAAATACATTAGGCCTAAATCATTCATCAGACAATCTCCTTAGAGACCGTCTCTTTGAGAGACACCTCCCAGGCCTAGCCCATTATAGCTTAATTTATACTTTTACTTTATATTTTCTTTTATGGGCCGACCCAATTAGAGATGATCTCTCAAAGTGACCGTCTCTCACAAGAATTTGTGATCATTTATTGGACGGTTCATGATTAAGTTGGAAAATTAGCCCATTTTCTTGGTGCCTACAACTTCAACTCACAATATTCTTTTGTTGCAAAGAACTTTCAAGACCCAAAACTAACCACTATAAAAACCCCTTAAACCACGCAAATATAAAATCATCCCAAATCACCAAAAAAAACAAAATCCATGAATTCCCGCAAAACCCTTGCAACGTTTTCATGCTTCATAGTCATAATAACTCTAGCCCTAACCACAGTATGCCATGCACAAAATTGGGCACAAGACTATGTTGATGCCCATAATGCCGCAAGGGCAGAAGTGAACATAGAAAACATACAATGGGATGACCAAGTGGCCGCCTACGCCCAACAATACGCCGACCAACGAATCGACGATTGTGCACTCCAACACTCTGGTGGTTCATACGGAGAGAATATCGCTGTTGGTGGAGGCGATTTTAGTGGGACAGATGCGGTGCAATTATGGGTAAATGAAAAGGGTGATTATGACTATGATTCAAATAGTTGTGCTGGTGAACAATGTGGACATTATACTCAAGTTGTTTGGCGTAACTCGGTTCGTGTTGGATGTGCTAGGGTTCAATGTAGTAGTGGTCAGTTTTTCGTTACTTGTAATTACGATCCTCCGGGGAATTATATCGGCGAGAGACCTTACTGAACTTGTTTATCAACCGGTCTAGCACGTGTTCAAACATGAAACATGCACGCCCTTTTCTATTAAGCTAAGTACTACTTGGTTTGTATCTTACGTTGTTAATGGTTGTGTATGTATCCCTAAAAATTAATGTAAGAGCTTGTTGCCAACAAACAGTTAAATAAAACAATGATCTATATATTTGCAACTATTAATGGTACAGTCATAAGAGCACGCACTTATAAGTTGTGAACATGCAATTGACTGAATTAGGGTTTTACGTAATTCATCGATCTAACCGAGCAACTTTAGTTTAATGGTTTAGTTTGCTTTATAGCTTGAGTGATGTGGTTAGTATATAAATTTTTTTAAAATTTTGTCGTATTAAACTTAACTAAATTTGTGCAAATGGTAGTAATGTATAGGACCACCATCTACTTAAATTTCTTTTGAAATTTGTGCGAAAGTCAAAATTTTTGTGCAAAAGTAAATAGAACACTTATATCGAGAACGAATTATATCTCCTACAAATGTCTACTCAATTCAATACAAGCAAAAAAATAAAAATTATAAATGTACGTATGTCGATGTTGTATATTTGTATATTGTATAATCAACAATTTAATAAACTGATGACAAGAAAATTGATGTCAAAAATTAATATCTGTACCAATGCAATATGGTGCTGAAAAAACGTTTTCAACAGATATTATAATGTTGGCGTACAAGCGAAAAAAAGGCCTTTTCAAAGTTTCATAGCTTTTGCAAATTGAACAAAAACTGAGGTTTAATTGACTAAGGAAGCTAATTAAGTCGTTGCTCCCATATTTAGAATTGTAATATGTCATTTATATCATCTTATGTTAATTAACCGTACCTTTTATATTTTATGATGATGAAGATTAGGACAATATTATAAAAGCAGTCGAAAAATTGAGCTACTCAGTTTATAGGTATCATTATTTATTCTAACACACCCTGTCACATGAGAACCTTTTGGAGTATGATAGAATTTAGAAAATGGGTCTGGGCAACCCAAACAAGAAGAAGTAGTCCACTCATAAACCCAAAGAATGTTCACTACTAAAACCAATTGTTGATAGTAGGAGTTATTCCTTGAGTTTATAAAGTGATGCATACTCTTATCTTACTCCAATGTGGGACAACTCACATGTGGGTAACACATGAGCACTTCAACAGGGTATAAGTGTAGATGTAATACATACTCTTCTTATACGTGGTGCGAAATATTCCACCTGTATTTCTAGGGTGGTTGAAATTCGAGCTTTATGAAAATTCTTGTCTTGCTAGCTCTGATTAGCTTTTGGTTGAGTTGGTTCTTTGACAGACTAATATTAATCTCGGCTGAGATTAGTATGCGGAAAAGTCAGAAATACTGGAGCTTGGAGTCTTGGGCAAGTTTGGTCGAGATTAAAGATTGTGGAACATATTGACTTTGGACATATTGATATTGTTGGGTCTCGGGCGAGACTCAAAGAAGATTTGGTCAAGACTACCCTAGTCTCAGTCGAGACTATGTACGACTACACTTATTCTGCCTAATCAATTAGCTAATGAATCACTTACACTATGTTTGGATAGCAAATTAGGAGAGAAAAGAAAGGAAGGGAAGGGGAAGGAAAGGAAGGGGAGGGAAAGACTACATTGTTTGTATAGGAAGGAAAGGAAGGGGAAAGAAAGAAATTGCATTTTCTTTCCAAATCTTTCCTCTTATAGAGAGATTTGGATGTTAACAAAATGAAGAGAGCTAATCCTTCAAATCCCTCCCCTCCAAATCCACTCCCTTCCTTTTTGCTACCCAAACATGGGAATTTTCATCCCTTTAAATCCTTTTTTTTCTTTTCCCTCCATTTCCTCCATCCAAACAAAGCCTTAGTAATTAGTAACTGGGGGTGAATACTGAATATATAAATTCCCATTTGATTAGGTTTAAGGTAGAAAAGTAGAGGATTTCATTGAGAGCCATAAAATTTAGAGTTTTTGGTGAGAAGGGTAAGAATTCTATGTATTATTTTTGTTTCTGATCTGTTTTACTTAGTGAAAAGTTTATTCTTTGTGCTTCGTGAACATAGCTATCTCATTGATAGTGAACCATGTCAATTAATGTGTTTTTCTATTTTGTTATTTGATTTGTTTTATTATTTCTTGATTGTTTTGGGTGAATGCTTCTACTGTTCGCACAAATACGATTTAAAGTTGAGACATCAACCTTTTGTTTCGAGTACATGAAGGCCGAGGAAAGAATGGAGTTCAATGAGAATTGAATTTAAAACTTAGACCCGAGGATGCGGTATAATTATATGCTCCGGCTAAGGCAAAACTCAATTCACCAAAACTTGTACAACTCTTATTGTACAAATATGAAGTCATTTTAGGATGAAATTTTACAACAAATGCTCTATATTTATGTGTTCTAGTAATAAAGTAATTTACCATTATAAATATTATTCTTTGGGTTAATGACACCAAAAATATCAAGATATTTGTCTTAAACTTTGTAATTTTTCTTCCAAACCAAAAGTACATATTATCTTGACTAAATGGCATAGATAAGAATTCTAGGAATTTTATTGGATGTTTGGATATTTTCCAAATGCATGCCAAAAATTGTTTGAATTTTCTAGCCCGAAATGATTTTCTTGCAAAGAATTTTCCAAGCATCCCTCCTATATAACCCCTCTAATCTCATGCATATTTTCTTCACAAGTATTCACTACTTTCCACTAATATATACAATTCAAAAAAAATGAGTTTTATACCAAAAAATATTGTATTATTTTTGTGTTTAATTTTCATAACTCTAGTTTTTGCGCAAACATGTTTTGCTCAAAATTCACCCCAAGACTATGTTAACGCCCATAATGCAGCAAGATCTGCAGTGGGCGTTGGAAACATACAATGGGATGAAGGAGTGGCGAGCTATGCACGACAATACGCCAACCAAAGGATTGGTGATTGTGCCATGCGCCACTCCTCTGGGCCATACGGAGAGAATCTTGCTTCTGGCAGCGGTGCCTTTATGACAGGCACCGCCGCTGTGCAGATGTGGGTAAATGAGAAGGTTAATTATGACTACAATTCCAATACTTGTGCTCCTGGTAAGGTGTGTGGGCATTATACTCAAGTGGTTTGGCGTGACTCTGTCCGTGTTGGATGTGCTAGGGTTCGATGTAACAATGGTTGGTATTTTGTTACTTGCAATTATGCACCACCGGGCAATTATGTGGGACGGAGACCTTACTAAACTTCAAATAATGAATCTGCTATAATAATCGAAGAAAATTAGCTCATTAGAGCATATCAGTAAAAGGATTAGTGAACTAATCTTGTAGTAACCATGCATGTAATTTAAACAAATACTTCACAAATAAAGTGTTTATCCACACAATTAATATATTATCATATACTATATGAGTATTATATATATAAGATGAATGAAGTGATCATCTATTTCTGTTGTTTAAAGTTATCCCTATTTTTTATTTTTGGTCGCTTCATTTGTTATTCTCCTAAAAAATCTTTTTATTTTTACATCATAAATTTGAATTTTGGGTATAAATAACATTGTTTATTCTCATTTTAATATATGGAGTAATACTTATGATTCTCACATATATTTCACTAACTTTATTTTAATACTTTTATATTGTTTATTGTCCCAACATGTTTTTCACTAATTTTATTTCATATTTTTTTTAATAATTGTGATACTCTTATTTTTTTCCACTATTTTTATTTTTATATTTTTTGATGATTATGTTCCTACTTTTTTCTGTTTAATTTTTATTCTTCAATAAAATAGTATATGTCACGTCTAATTTTTTTTTTTCGTGAATATTTCTTATGGGAACAATTTTCAAGAATAAAAGGAGTATCTTTATTGTATTTTTTGACGCTCTTTGAAGATATATTTCTTGAGCCGAAGGACTCTTTGACCGCACTCTCTTTTATGAGTTGCCGTCGTCATTTCCTCCCCAGACCCTAATCATAATTTTCCTATAAGCGATCGAGATACACTGGCTATGATAATGATTATTTTTATTGTTTTTTTTTCTTTATATGTTGATGTTATTAGTTATGATATGTATATTAAAAGTAAAAATTTAATGACCCAAACACATAATTGTGTTTTTTGTCAAAAGTTTTATGGGTCTTCTCTATTATCATATCAACATATAGATCAATTTCTTTAAAAAAAATGACCGATTAATTATGTATATATATTAATTTATAATTGTTAAGACAGATACTTCAAAAAAATTAGGTTAAAAAAAAGTATATATTCATTTAAAATTAATTGATTATATTTTTTATATCAATTTTTTAAACTAACAAAAAAAAAAGTAAATGAATGTTGCTAAATGTAATGGTCACAATATTTTTAGCAACATGTTAAAAAAATTCCATAATATAAGTAGTAAAGGTACAAAATAATTAAATAAATGATTTAATGAAATTCAATTAATTAAATCTTTGCCTAATTCAATTACCACCATCATCTGACGACCGATCGACTAACTTTTCAATGGATTACTTGTATACTTCTATAATCGAACTCGAATTAATTAAAACCAGTAGGTGTTGACATTTTTTCATTATTCTTTTTATTTGAGGGATGAATTTGATTACTTTAAACTAATCATATTTCTCAAATCGAATTCAATAATCTTAATTTATGAAAATAAATATAAAAAAAACTAATTAGTAATAAAAATATGCCAATCTAATAAGATAGTATTATATATTCAGAGTACATATATATTTTTGTCTTTGATAATGCGCTAGAAAATATCTTATATGTGATTCTCTATCAAAGAATTCAAGAGGAATTGATTATTATATAAGACTAGTATAAAAACTTGTGCAATGCATGATTTATGAGAAAAAAAATATATTAAAAATATATAAAAATATAATTATATAAAAATATAATTATATAAAAATATGTAATGTTAAAGGATCAAAGGTAGGGTCCGGGTGAGGTAAGGTGATGACAAACAATCCATACCCGTACTTCCTTTAAGTGAAAACTAGAGGATAGTCGTCTATAATTACACCAAAAGGAAAAGAGTCCTGCAAAAGAGGAAAGTGGTCTATAATTTTAAAGAATAAGGCAAGTATATATAATAGTGATTAAAAATTTATCGAACACATAACTTTTTCAACACGAAAAAATGTTGATTTTTTATAAATTATTTATCTAATACTTTACTTATTTATTCAATTAAATATATTAAATTTTAGATTAGGTATATAAAATTGGTTTAACAATTAAATAAATACTATACCAAGTTAGAATTCTAGAATTCTAATTGTAATACGGTGGCTGTTTTTTCCCTAGAAATTAATGTTTCTTGCCCAACTTTTACTCTGAAATCCGAATTTTCTAAAAGATAATCCAATTAGCTTAGTAACTAGTCAATTTTGTACTTCAAAAAAAAACTAGTCAATTTTGTATTAGTAGTGGACAAACTAAATCAGAACCCCTCTAAAGAGAGGATAAAGAAAAGTGTGCTTATATTAAACACAAATTCTTGTTAGAGACGGTTTTTTGACAAATCATGTCTAAATGGGTTGACCCATTAGGGAAAATATAGAGTAAATATAGGCAACAAGTTTTAATAGATTGGACCTAAAAGACGTCTCTCACAAAGACGGTCTCTCAAAAGACTTATTAGCTATTTATTAAATCCCCAAATAAAGATATCAGACCCTTACAATGCAAAAGGAGCAAAGACTGACCGTTTGAGAAAAACTACCTATTAAATTTTGATCTATTTTTACCCATTTGACCGTTTTTTTCTAATATTGGATGAACTTTTGAGGGTTACATCAATGTAATTGGAGTATTATTTTGTTAATTTTTATTATTTGAGTACTTATTATATTGCAAAATCATAACTTGATAAATTGTCTTTTATAATTTAAGGAAAAATCAACATGGTATATACTTTTAAGTATTTTATAGTGATTGAAGTAACATAATAATAAATCCATATCAGTACAATAAAATTAATTTGTCACGACATAAAATTTAGTCATGACATAAAATTTAGTCATGACATTGTTAAAATGTCACTAAATTATATTTTTAGTATGATATTTGTTGGTTTTTATTTTAAACTTCACTATAAACTGATTTTTTATTATGATGTTAAAAAATCTAACAAATGTCCCTAGCTAAATTCATCATATATAATAGAAATCTAAGTATTGATATTTAAATTAAAATCATTAAATATATCCTACTATAAGTATGTTGTTGTAATGATAAGTGATAACCCATTGGATCAAACCTGTGCAACGAACAATATTTGATAAGTATAAATCTTCCATAAATTGATAAAAATTCACAAATTTTACGAATCGAACTAGGAAGTATACAAAAAATTGCATTTTAGAAATGAAAAAATTAAAACTTAAAAAGCAAGTGGCTTACACTAAATAGTAAATAGAGTAGTCAATTGCTTGATATGTGGTTTGCAGTTTTCTACTTTTCTATGCAAATTGGTTCATTGTTTCTTGTGCAAATCGGTTATTTACGGTTTTGATTCAACTGATCGTATAAAAATTAGAGCCAAATTTGAGGAGTATAAAATAATTAAAGGGTTAATCAACACAAGACTAATTATATTTACACTAATTTATAAGCAATTAGTTGAACGTACCATTTTATCATCTTTACGCCATTTCCCTTTTCACTCAAAGCCCATATAAACATTACTAATAATAGCAACGTACATATATATCTACGTTAACTCTAGATAATGTCAATTTAATTAATCATTATTTTACTTAATAATCCAATTAACATTAATCACAAAGCTTTGATTTCAACTATAAATACTTCATATAATCTCATGCATTATAATTCATTCTAAGAAGTAATAATATTTTCGAACTTATATAACTCAGCTCAAAAAATGAAAATGATATCAAACAACTTCACAATGTTTGCATGCTTAATTGCGGTAACCCTAACAATTTCTCAATTGTGCCATGCACAAAATTTGGCACAAGATTATGTTAACGCCCACAACACTGCTAGGAGTGCGGTGGGTGTTGGAAACATACAATGGAACGACACAGTCGCGGCGTACGCCCTGCAATATGCGAATCAGAGAAAGGCCGATTGTGCGATGCAGCATTCGAGTGGGCCTTACGGAGAAAATCTTGCGGCAGGTAGCGGGTCTTTCATGACGGGCACATATGCGGTGCAAATGTGGGTGAACGAGAAGGCGTATTATGATTATAATACTAATACTTGTGCTCCTAATAAGGTATGTGGGCATTATACGCAGGTGGTTTGGCGTGACTCGGTTCGTGTTGGATGTGCTAGGGTTCAATGTAACAACGGTTGGTATTTTGTTATTTGCAATTATGATACGCCAGGTAATTATATCGGACAGAAACCGTACTAATTATTTGGGTAGGTTTCTAATTCCAAATCAATTTATTATATAAATCAAGCTAGCTCAATAGAGCAATATAATATTAACCGGTATTAGTCATTGGATATTATATATATTATGGAATAAAATCTTGGTTACACAAGGCTTAGATTGAGTACTGATCACAAAAACATTAAGAATATATATAGTATAAGGGGTCGCTTGGATTGAGAGTAAATATTTAAGGGGTAATAAAAGTCAAAGTAGGAATTTAAGGTTAGTTAGGTAGGTGATTAAAGAAATTTGATTGATGGAGAAATGGAAGAATGAACTAGAAGATAATGAAAAAATAGAGAAAATATCAATAAGTTCCCTTATTTTGGGGTATAAATTTACCCTAGGGGGAGGTGGAGGAATTCTTTACCTCCAAATTAGTGAAATCAAACTCTTTTTCTATTCATCATTTTTTATCTACTCCTATTCTACTTCTACCACAATTATTTCAATAACTTCATTTGCATATCTAATTACCTTTGTTACATTAGTTGACTTTTTTTACTACCTTAAATATTTACTCTCAATCCAAGCGACCCCTAATTGTTGTATTTTGCTTTCATTAATTTCAGGAAATTTGTAGGGCTGTTATCTCCTTAATTAGGGACAGAAAAACCCTACTATATATTTGTAATATATGTATGTTATCTCTTTTATTAAATAATCTATCCGTTTTCTTTTCAAATGTCCATTTAGTTTTGGATTATATACTATTCATCATTTATTCTTAATTTGGACTTTATTTTTAATTCAAGTGCTAAAATATAGTCAAATGCGATCTTATTTGATTTGTCTCAACATAATAATGTTTATTGATATAAATTTGTATAATTTAATTAGTTATACACAATTGTTACTATATAATTAAGTATCACTCAATGTGTACGTATTGACGAAATCAAAATTTTTGCAATGTAAGGTTTCAAAATTATTTGTTGAATATGTATCATTTTTACATAATCAAATAATAATAAGTATGATATCATTAACGTTAACATTTTTTTTAAGTTCAATTCATTTCATATCATGTGAATTGGAATAATCACATATTTTCTCTGTTTTTAGTTGCACCTATGTTGACTTTGACACTATTTAATATTCATCAATAAGTTAAAACATAGTCATGACAACCTGATACATCGTCCGGTGCTACACCAACCACGAGCAGATGCAACCTTGTTTAAGGTCAGTTTATATCTAAATATATTAATAAGTACTGATTAGCTAGGTTGGTAAAAATATTGTGTGACAACATTGTACTAGCTAGTTAGATTCAAACCTTATTATCAATATTATTTTTAAAAACAATACATAATAAACAGACATTATTTGATTTTATATTGAATCCGCGCTAACATGCACCAACTAAAGCACTAGTAAGGACGTTCTCCAATGTAATTACCGGGAGGATAATAGTTACAAGTAACAAAAGCTCCACCACCATTTTGACATAAAACTCTAGCACACCCTAAACGCTTTGAATCTCTCCACACGACTTGTGTGTAATGACCACATTGTTCCCCATTTGTGCATGAATTTGTACCATAATCATAACTTAATTTTTCTTTAATCCATAATTCCACCCCATCAACACCACTTAATGGCCCATAAGATGCATAACCTTCGGCCAGATTTTCACCATAGTTGTCTGCGTTAGAGTGCACCAATTTGCAATCAGCCGCTCTTTCTATGGCGTATTTCTGCGCATAAGCTGCGATGCTCTCATCCCATGCTAATGGCGGCACACCGACTGCGGCTCGAGCTGCGTTGTGTGCGGCGAGGTAGTCCTTAGGGCTGTTTTGTGCGACGGATAATTGAACAATAAATAGGGTTGTAGTTTGTAGTATTACTATGCTTAGTATGGTTTTCATTGTGAGGAAATACTTTTTTTGGCTTACTACTTTTTATAAGTATATTTATGAATGAATGTTGGTTTGGTTTCATGTATTTATAGATCAAGAAAAAGGTATTGGTATTTGCTATTGGCTATTGGAGAAGCTAATTGTCGTCATGAGATTGATCAATTAACACTAATCACTCAATTTATATAATATATAATATTAGGTGCATGCACTAATTAAGAATGTTGACTTAGACTAAATTGTAATTACTTGTGAGTGTGAGTTGATTGTGACAATGGGAAAAATATGTATAGGACAAAATCTATTATCCTAAGTTGCATCTCCGTGAAGAATTTATTAGCAATTATTGATCCTTGATTATCACTACAAATGAATAACAAAAGGCGAAGATGACACCGCAAGCTTCGCTATTTTATCGCAAAAATGGAAAAAGTAGACTGGGCGACAAACTCACAAGTTTGGGATCATTATACATTTAATTAATGATCATTACTGGATCCTATAAAGAGGTTTGGGATGCCATGATTCTACTAACACAAAAAAATGAAATTTTAAAGGAAATGACTAAAAAAATAAAAATAAAATGAGTTATCTTGTCTAACAAATTAACAGTTGTACTAATGGTAATAGATATAGAAGCCAAATATACTGGCAATTAACATTTACATGTAAAGTAGATATTTGGGCTCTTTTATATCTGAAATTATTGATTTGTTTATAATCATATTTAATAAAAATAATAAACAACTTAATATACAACTGATATAATAAACTGTTTTATGCATAGATAAATGACCGTTAATAAGACACGAGAAAAAGTTATAAAAATTTCGCTAATAGATAAAATAGGAAAATAGATGAATAAATTTTAAAATATTCATTATATATGAATGATAATAGATCTTATAAGAAGTAAGTCAATGAAAACTCACATGCACAACAGGGTTATTGTTTTTACTTTCTTTGTAAAATATCACTTTCTTAGCTTGTTACTTTAACTAGCACGCCTTCTTGTTTGAGAAAGTCATTTTATCTATATAAAGGCTATAATTTTATAGTGATAAAATATTTCTAAATTCAATTAATTAAGCATATGAATACATAATAGGAAATTTGATTCAAAATATATGAGCAATTCTTGTATTAGGCTATCTCATGGTAAGACGTATTCAAATAACTCTTTAAACAATATAACTAAAGTGAATTCTTCATAATTGTCGGTTTAACTTCCAAATTAATGTGTTAATTGACGTGTTAATTATAAAATATAAAAATAAATATTTTAATTAATTTGGTTTTGCTATTTGACTCAATTAAAAACAGTATTACAATGAAAATGTTTGAAATGAAAATTTGTGAAAAAATATAAACTCCAGCAAAATCTATATTCTTAAAAGACAAACTCTTACTAGAGACGGTCTCTACAAGAGACTACTCAATATGGGCCGGCCCATTTTCAACTTAAAAAAAACAGTGAAACATGCTCTTAAAAGAATAACTCCCAAAATAACTACTCAACTTTCATTTGCAGTTCTTTCACTTATTCTTTCCCAACCTGTGATCCTCCCAAACAACTACTCAGTTTCTCACATTCCATTTTCGTTGTATAGTCTCTGATTCTCATTTTTGGTTTTTTTTTTAATAATAATTTGTGGTTCTTATCATAAGGTATGTATTTATCATCTTCATAATATATTTGGAGTTATAAGATAATATAGTTGGGGTTATACCAAAATATATAATTGCGGTTAATAGATTTGGGATTATAACAATATATATTTTTGGTATAATACTACAAAATTGATATTATAATATAAAAACAATTATATTATGTTGAAAAATCTCAGATTTATAAGGTTTTAATTCCAAATATATTGAGTTATAACCCCAAATATATTACATTATAACCCCAAACATATTCTGCTATAACTCCAAACATATTCTGCTATAACTCCAAATATATTATGTTATAATTCCAAATATATTATGTTATAATATCAAATATATTATTTTAACCCCCCAAAAAAAGGAGTTTTCTACTGTTATTTTTTAAAACAACAGTTATTTTATTTATTTTTAAAAGAGCAGTTTTTTTTAAAATTAAGATATTTACTAAAAAAGAAAAGTGGGTTGGGCTCTTGAGAACCGTCTTTAGAAAAGACGGTCTCTCAAGAGAGTACCTCTTCTTAAAATTGTTATTTTTAATATTTTTTTGCCCATATATGGCGAACCTTGGTTTCTCAATTGGTCGGTGCCGGGCTGCCTCTCAAATTTTCTTCAAATTGATCAAAACTTGTGCGGCCCTATTAAAATATGTTCCAAGAATTTGTGTTTGATTTTACGTTACACGGTGTCTCACAAAAATTATTTACAAAAATTACTAATTAAAAACCGTGATTTTAAATCATCACAAAAAGCAAAAAGAATAACATTAAATTAAACAAAATCAAAAAAAAAACTCTCACTCTATCACATTCTACCACATAAGGGTGATTCAATAATCTCATAAATAACTGTTATTTACTAAGGGCTTGTTTGGTTACCCACTATTACCCTTGGAATCTTAAGTTCCTAGAAAATAGTATTATGCTAATTTGTTTGGTTGCGAAAAAATCTAAAATTCATAGGAATTATAAAATCCAAGGAAAGTTAATTCCTATGAGACATAGGAATTAGATTACCATGTACCCCCTTGGTCATTAACAATTCCCATGAATTACTTCCAAGGAAATGAAAATACCTATTGTCAAACAAACAATATCAAGTAATTCCTAGAAAATTGACAAAAAAAGTAAATTCCAATGAATTACAACTTCCCATATAAGAATTTAATTTCTACGTGAACCAAACGACTCCTAAAACTTTTTCAATTATTTAAGATACGCAATGCTCCTTATTTGTTAGTTAAACAGAAAAGGACATTATATTAAATTAGATTAGAAATTAAAGGTCATAACTTGGGAATTAGAACATGCATGTGATAAGCCAACAATTTAAGGAACGTAATTAGCAAAATAATTATCATCACTCACTAATCATATATCTTGCCCACCTCATATGTTAGTCACAAGCTAGAAGCAATTAGATAAGCCAACAAGCAAGCTAATTAATGGAACAAAATAATAAATGAATACTTCACTTTAAGTTTGTGCAGTTTTAAAATGAGAAATTTAAATTTGATTTTTAAAGTGTATATTGAAGATTAAATATATTCATGTGAGATCTTGTTAAATTTGTCTTGATGCAACAAATTTTAAGGAGTAAATATTTTTTACAGTTTTCTATGATGCGTGCTAAGAGATATCGAGACTCAAAATTTGCTTCGAAATGCGTGCAAAAAGTGAAGTCAACAAAGAAAATTGTGTAGATATAATAAAATTAAATAATTTCACTAATTATGGAAAAATTCAAATTAATTTTTTTTAACCCTTACAATTACATCATCATCACAAGTGATCACAACCTTAATATCAAAATTTTTACTAGGAAACTAAAAGAATAAATATAGAGTATTAATTTAATGTTCGTCTATATAAAAACTTCTTCACCATTCATTCTATATTTTACCTTCCTAATCTAAACCTAATTTTAGTAAATCTAGAAATTCACATATCATCCAACCAAAACAACCACAACTTTTTCTATCTTACGACTCTACCTAATGTTAATTTACAATCGATTCCCATCACTAATTTCACAAATTACACCTATATATATACTCCTAAACCTCATTCCTTTTTTCCTCAACTCTGACCCTCATCTCAATTTCAACAACATAAAAAAACAAATAAAACCTAAAACAATGGCTATCACCAAGCTTTCCATAGCCATTGTTTTGGTAAGTGTTTTTACACTGACCTAAATTAGTAGGGCAAGAATCCAAACTGATTGGACACTTCAATACTTAACACCCTACATTCCCACAATATTGTTCGTGCCGCCGTAAATCAACCCCCATTGGTATGAACAATACACTTGCAACTTTTGCAAGATCATATGCTCAGAAAAGAGCCCTTGATTGTAAATTGCAACATTCTATGACCCCGCTTTATGGTGAGAATATAGCAATGAGTCCAAGACCTTTGACTGTTACTAATGCAGTTGAATTCTGGATAAGTGAAAAGGAATTTTATAATTATGTAACTAATACTTGCAACGATATGTGTGGACATTATACACAAATTATTTGGCATAGTACCACAAGTGTTGGATGCGCAACAGAAAAATGTCGAAATGGGGGTACTTTTGTTACTTGTAATTATTATCCTCCTTGAAATGTTGTTGGGGAAAAACCAATTTGAATTTAGAAAATGTTAAGTTATTATTTACGATTATATGTATTAATATATAGAGCAAACGAGAAGTGTTTTGTTGTATAGTATTACAAGTCAAATGTAATGATGGATCAAGATTATTGTTTGGATTAGACCTTATAAAATTTTCAAACAAAATTTATAAATTACACAATCTTTTTACTTTTGTTTTAACTTATTAGATATATATTCTCTGTGGACTGAACTCTACCATAGAAATTTAATATCTTAATCAAGCAGGGAACAAAAACACAATATATAAAGCATCAAAGATTTATAAATTCCGGATAAAAATAAATATTAAGAAAATGACTACGAGTAATTTAAAATATTATTACTTAAATGTAATCAAAAATCAAGAAGTTAATTAGCAACTAGTACTAATAAGTGTCATCTCTTATCCAAGCCTAAGGTCAAGAGTTATTCACTATTATTAACAAGCACATTGAACAATAGAAAAAAAATAAAATGATTTTATTCGCTAAGGAGGATAACATGTCATAATTTTTGAAAGGACAAAAAAAATAATAAGGTTGTTCGTTGTTCATAACAACGAACCAACAATTATATATTTTGAAAATTAAATTTTCCAAATCTTATTTTTAGTATATTTTGATAATAAACCTAGCAGTTTTTTTTAATTTTTGTTTATGTAATATATATATATATATATATATATATATATATATATATAGATAGATAAATAGAGAGAGAGAGAAAGAGAGAGGGGTTGTGTTTTCTTATCATACAATATACTAATTGAAAAACATCTTTGCCATTTGTCACTTCTTGAATCCATTATGACAAATGTCATCATTTCATGAATCAGTGACAATTATTTTACCATTTGTCATTTTATGAATTATTTGTTTTGCCATTTTATTTGTCCAATAATTTAAATGTAGGAAGATGAGGAATTATGTGGTTGATGCAATAAATAGAATAAAACTCTTCATTTTATGTTACTTACATGAAATGGAATTTGAGCATATATAGAGTAAGATTAAAGGCAAGCAATAAGCATAGTAATCATTATCATTTGCTAAATTATCAGTTACTATAGAGTCTTCAATATTTTGTTTTTAGCTTCAGTTAGATTATTATAAAACACTCTTACCTTTCCCTCATATTAATTACTTATTTTCATCATTCAAACATATAATGCTTTAATTTTTCATTATATTTACATATAATTCATGTGGGGCTAATATTAAATTATATATCTTGATCGAGTATGTAATTATTTTAATATAATTATAAAATACCATTTTTTATCTGAATAATTAATAATATACTGAGAAAAACTTATCAAAATAATTAAATTACTATATATATGAAAGTTTAAAAAATCTCGTGCATTGCACGATATTATACTAGTTTAATTAAAACTCTTAGGATATGAATATGATAATTAAAGTAAATTGATGAATCGTTTAAACATAGTCTATCACAATATAAAACAAAGAATTATAAAATTTTGACCTCATCAAGAGTATAAATATAACTAATTTTATATCGTTATTAATTTAAAATTACTCTCTTTGTTTTTTTTATCTTTTAATATTGGAAGATATCAAAATAAATACAATAATTACACAATAGATATTATGAGTGTTGAGTAAAGTATAAATAAAAAATAGGAAAAATTGATATTAATAATCCAATATTTTGTTCATCCGTTGTGAATAATTCAATCTTTTGATTATTTTCTAATAATCCAACGTTAATTTGCCCATAGTTCGCTGTGAATAATCTAATCTTTATTTTAGTTTGCTAGCAATATACCCTATTATTACCCATTATTAGTAATAATAGGGTATGTTGTAGGCAAATTTATCACAAAGGTTGGATTATTAGAAAAGAATCAAAAGATGGGATTATTCATAGTGAATGAGTGAAATGTTGGATTATTAATGTCAATTTTTCTAAAAAAAATAAAGATTCTATTAATTAATGTGTAAATGTATATGTCATTACATTTTATTTGGCGTATATAAAGTAAATAGAATTTTTTTTTGAAATGATATAAAGTAAATACATGGGGAATAAGAATGTAAATTAATTTCTATAGATTAGATTAGAGTGTAAGTGTAATAATTTCCTTAAATTCTATAGGTTTACGAAAATAGAAGGATGCCAAATGGGAGTATCTTATCTAAATTTATTTTTCATATAACGTTTATTATATGAGTATACCTAATCTACATTCTTTACAATTTATTTAACTATTTTTATTAAAAGCAGAGTAAATGAAAAGTGATAGGTGAAATTCTAGACCAAATACAAATTATTAAACTTTTATTTTTTCGTGAAACATGTGAAATTAAGTTGAGGATAATCAAGGTCACTAATCGCCAAATTGTTAGGTAACGTGTCCGACTAATGAGATATAAAAGTTCCAACATACTTGTTAATCCTATTCCATAGGATATGGCGTGAATAAATGTATGTACGCTACTTTATACAATTTTTTTTGTTTTTGTTTTAGTTTGTTAGATTTAAATTTCTTTGTTGACTAAACTCTACCACATAAATTTCGTATTTTAATCATGCAAGGAACAAAAACACAATATATAAAGCCATCAAAGATTTATAAATTCCACACAAATTAAAAATTAAGAAAATGACTAGAACTAATTAACAATTAGAACTAATTCTTTAAAACAAATTAAAAATTATATCATTAATGTACTACGAATACAAAAATGACCCAATTCTACTTAAATGTAATCAAATATCAAGAAGTTAATTAATAACTAAAACTAATTCTCTAAAACAAATTAAAAACTATATCATTAATGTACTATGAATACAAAAATGACCTAATTCTACTTGTTAGTAAAATTATACTCCCTCCGAATCAGTTTAGTTGTCCCATTTGGGATTTCACGGATTTTAAGAGTTGAGTGGGGTCCATTAAAAAGGTGGTAGTTGGGTATTTTAATTGATTAAATTAATTGTAAAGGTGGTAGTTGGGTATTGGGAATTGAAAAAATAGGGGTATTTAGGTAAAAAAAGGATAGACAAAAAAGGAAATGAGACAATTGGTATGATTTTGCCAAATAAGGAAATGGGACAACTAAACTGATTCGGACGGAGTATTATTTATTGCATTAATAAATCGATTGAGATATGTGATAATAAATTGGCTCCCCTACAACGTGAACTTTCTTTTTATCTCCTTAATTACAACCCTTACATCTCGATTTTCCAATTTATCTTAATTGTCCACTTTGATATCGTAAAATTTCTAATAAATCTTTTTCAACTCTCGCAAAACTCTTGTTAATTCACCAAGATACCACTCTCTCCACTTACCACCAATTGAACTCGTTCTCTATTATAAGAGACGGCTTGACTTATATTACCCTCAAAGTACTCATATGGACTTATATCAATCAAGTTTTCAGCATTATTCTTCCATACTTCTTTGTCATCATCCACAATTAAAACAACCTTTTCATGTGACAACACAAGATTGAGGTCGTTTTTAAGTGGAATTTTCTTTGATTGTGGCATAACGAGATCTTCTCTTGTGATCACTTGTGAATGAGCAAGGTACAATCCATCAGGATCGAGTAGCTTAATGATTCGTCTTGCATAATCGCGTGTTCCTAGTGTAAAAATTGAGAAATCAAACAATTTGCTTGCTTCTTTGAGAAAATTTCGCACATTTGGCCTTAATTTTGTCATGAACTTTATACCGTGAGACTGCATATCAACCTAAAAACACAAATTGTAAACCACATAGAAAATAAATTTAAATGATGAACAATATTATAATTTCTTAGAAAAAGTACCTAGAATAATCCAAACTATTCATAATTTTCCTACAATAATCCCACCTATTGATTAACCATGAATAATCTCAACTTCGAGGGGTATTAACCGATAACCTACTATAGTAGGTAATTTACCAAAAAAATAAATTAAATAGTAATTTAAAATTAGAAAATATTTTTAAAAATTTACATAAAAAATTCTAAATAATAGAAAAAATCATAAATTTTTTATGAATATTTTTCTAACATTTTTTCGACATTTTATTTTAATTTATCTTTTTTTTTAAAAAAGTAAAAAAACTTACTATAGTAAGTCGTCCAGTCATTGGGTTTACCCTAGGAAAATGCCCCTCAAAATTGAGATTATTCATGGTTAATCAATAGGTGAGATTATTGTAGGAAAATTATGAATAGTTTGGACTATTCTAGATAATTTTTTCTAATTTCTAATGTAACAAGTATCATAGAAAACGAAAGTACAAAATTACCTCGTACAAATCCCCTTCCCCTTCCTTGTACATTTGACGGTGATCTTCGATTCGTAGTTTGTCACGAGTGGTTAGGGTATTAATCACTTTAGAATGTACTAGAGTATGGTCTAAATCTAGCACTAGATGTAATTTCTTTTGCCCTAATAAGTTGTTTAATATGTGATTGCGAACATCATTCATCAATTTTTCATCAAAATGATGATGGATTGAAGTTGCTAATTGATTCATATTACAAATTACCTCGCTGTTTCCTGGGTTTTTAGAAAAAAATCAGGTATATGGCCGTTAAGATGAATCAATATTTAGCAAAGTTCTACTCCTAAATTTTGATAACTTTTTTTGTAGTATTTTGATAACTGAATTGGCCTCTATTAAGGGGTATTTATAAGGTGTACAAATTACATGCTCCGTCATTTACGGAATTATTATAGAATTATTAAAATATTTATGTAATGTTTGATATAATTTAAATTGTTTTCACATGAAAACAAGATGTCCTTTTTTACCCACAAAACAAGGAAACCAAATAAATTTAAAATTTTTAAGTTTCCTAAATTATTAAATACTAGATAGATTTTCGTACCATGCACGGAGATTGAAATAAAGGTTTTAATTTAAATTTATACTTGTATGATATTTTATTTTAGAATCTTTGGTGGAGTACAGCCTCAAAGTTTGGTCGTTTCGTGAATTACAGCCGCAAAGTTTTTTTTTTTTATGAATTACAGCCACCAACTTTTAAAAATGACCACCATTACGCCAAGTGACCGGTTCTCACCGTTGACCGGTAAAATGACCTTTGACTTTCTTTTTTCCTGATTTTACTTTTTTTTTAGTTTTCTTTTTTTCTTTGTCCTTTTTTTTAATTTAATTCCTTCATCCTCTTCCTCCTTCTTCTCCATTATCTTCATCATCTTCATCCTCTATTAATTTTCAAAGTCACCATTAATCTTCAAACACCCAATTTTTCTCCAAAGTCAAAACCCTAGATTTCTTTCCCCTTTTCAAGAACCCTAATCAAAGAATACCAAATTGGAAGGGATGAACTTTCTGGGTATTTGAATTTCATCAAACTTTATTCTTCAATTGGGTGCTTTAGTTTTTGAGGCAACAAGGTTGATTTTGATCCAAAATTTGTGAGATTCAAAGAGCATTCAATTAAACCCATTTTGGCACCATTTTCATAGCTCATGGAGTAGTAGATATTTCATCCCCAAATCTCAAAATTTCCTCCATTTTCGCACCAATCCTCCATTTTCATAGCTTTGGGTTTTCTTCAAAAGACTTATCAGTTTCTCGCCGTCACATTTCTTTCGAATTCATTCCCTCTTCCGACCCCGAAACAACCCTCACTGTTTCGCTTGAAGTCCTTGGAAAAAAATCCTGTTTGGGTTTGCTTAAAACAGCAGGAAAATGGGGAAAATATCAAAGCTTTCAAGAGATTTCAAAGGGGTGAATTGGGTTTTGATGATATGTTCTGCGTTTCTGCTAAGACCCCAATTTGGTATACTCTTAAGAAATCTGAAGAAGTTGATGAGGAAATGGATAGAAAAAGTGAGGATCTTGAAGCAAGAATCAATTCTAAATTGGGTCAATTTAAGGGGTGTTAATAATCTCACTCAAGAAGCCATTAATGGCGTTTGTAAAACAGAAGCATGCAATTGTTTAGGAGAGAGAAACAATCTTGGAATCTTGCTTTTCATTAATTGAAGATTAATGTTCACTTTGAAAATTAATGGAGGATGAAGATGATGGAGAAGGAGAAGGAGGAGGAAGAGGATAAAGGTGTGAAGAGGATGAAGTAATTAAATTAAAAAAGGAAAAAGAAAAAAGAAAACTAAAAAAAAAGTAAAATCAGGAAAAAAGAAAGTCAAAGGTCATTTTGCTGGTCAACGGTGAGAACCGGTCGCTTGGCCGTAATGGTGGTCATTTTCAAAAGTTGGTGGCTGTAATTCATAAAAAAAAAAAACTTTACGGCTGTAATTCACAAAACGACCAAACTTTGAGGCTGTAATTCACAAAAGATTCTTTATTTTAATGTGCGATGCATGGTTTTTTTTTCATTTTGATGTAAAATAAATAAATTGAATAGGTTCGGCTTTATATTACATTAATTTTAAGGAAAAATTACCTAGAATAATCCAAATTATTCTTGATTTTCCTACAATAATCCACATATTGATTAACCATGAATAATCTCAACTTTGAGGGGTATTTTCCTAGAGTAAACTTGGGTACCCCGATGACCCGCTATAGTAGGTAATTCACCAAAAAAATAAATTAAATATTAATTTTAAATTAGAAAACATTTTTGAAAATTTACATAAAAATTCTAAATAATAAAAAAATCATAAATTTTTTATGAATAATTTTTTAACATTTTTTCGACATTTTATTTTAATTTATCTTTTTTTTTAAAACATAAAACTTGCTATAGCAAGTCATCCGGTCACCGGGTATACTCTAGGAAAATGCCCCTCAAATTTGAGATTATTCATGGTTAATGAATATGTGGGATTATTATAGGAAAATCAAGAATAGTTTGGATTATTCTAGGTAATTTTTCCTAATTTTAATTATTTTTTAGTACACATTTTATTACATTCATGAAAATTAAAAGTCAAACTGATTATCATTATAAAAATGATAAAGCACTGGGTCATTGTAAATTGTATCTATAATATAATTAGCATTTTAGTGAACTTTTTTAAAAGTATAATGAAAAATAATATATTTAATTTGTAAATAAATGAATGTTTTTTTAAATAAATATAACTTAATGATGCTTTCTAAATTAAAAATCAAATATTATAATTTGTGCATCATTATTACATACTACTATCTAATACATTGTTTTTCAAATTTTAATAGTATATGTTGTAGTCCCAACTACAATTTTTAATAATGGTTAAATTAATCATCTTATAAACATCCTTAACATTTAACATTCCCATAGTCATCCTTATTCAATGACATCATTAATCTCATGAGAAGATGACAACTCATCAATTTTTTGAGTTGCTTATGTCAAGTGTGTTTTGTTTTAGTATATAGTATAAATATCTAATCTGATTTCAATTTCAAAATATAATTTTTTTTTACACAAAAACTTTGACGAGACGATCTCATTATGAAACCGTCAATTTGGGCCAGCCCGATTCCCACGTGTAACAGCATCACACATTTTCTCAAGTTTTCACCAAAACTTGGCCGAGACCTTCTCAAATTGATACCAAGAGTGGGCCGGCGCAATTCACGTGTGAACATCATCACACGTCACACGTTTTTCCTTGCTTTTTCTATTTTCTGGACATTTTTCAATATTGACCTTAAAGGTATCAATTTTGACCTTAAAAGTATCCATTTCAACGTAAATTAGTACTTAAACATATCAATTAAAGTAAAAATTTCAATTTGAACCTATAAGTGATCAATTTTGACGTTAAACTGATCAATTTCTACCTAATATATGATTCGGTTTCACAATTTTAGAACGAAGTTATATAAAATGGTATTATTCAATCATTCTATGGATGAATTTCAAACAACAAATAAATGGTCAATAAAACTATCTATAATTAAATTTAAACTAAATGCTATACAATATATCTATACAATTTGAATACTTATTTTTAAAATGATAATTGAAGATTAGAAGTTTAAAATTGAGTTATATTATAAATTAAAATATCATTGTCAAATTATATGTCATAATTTAACTATTAACATATTCAATTTGAACTAAAACCTATACAATATCTTTATAGACTTTGAAATACTTATCTTGAAAACGATAAATGAAGTTTATACGTTCAAAATTAAGTTAAATCATAAAACATCAAATGTCAATTTATGTGTCATAATTTAACTAGTACTCTTATGTTCCAAGGAACCATCATGTTGCATTAAATTTTCATATTTGTATAGTAGAATGTTTTTAACACTATTATTGATAGTGTTATTGAGCATTTATTTGTTGTTTAAAATTCATCCATAGAATGATAAAATAATAACATTTTATTAACTTCGTTCTCAAATTGTGAAATAGAACCATATTTAGATATAAATTGATCAGTTTAACGTCACAACTGATCACAAATAGGTCAAAGTTGAAATTTTTATGTTAATTGATTTGTTTGTTACTTTAAGTTGAAATTAATATCCTTTAAAGTTAAAATTTCGCTCATATATACTTAATGCGTCTTTTGAATAAACTGTCTCACATAATAATTTTGTATTTTTCAAAATTTTCGTCATGTACATCCAAATTGGGCCCAGACCCTTATATTTTGATGTCTTGTAAATTGTAATCTTAATCAACAACAAATAATTACCACTGTTGGCGGCGGATATGTGATCAAACTCGGAATTGGCGAGGTCATACAAGCAAATGGAACAAAATGATGCTAAGTTTTACCTTCCTAAACAAATAACTTTAGTAAAAACTTTTTCTACCTTAACTTTTTCACCACAAAAACTTTTTCACCATTCATTCTATATTTTACCTTCCTAAACCTAATTTTAGTAAATCTTAAATTCACAAAACATCCATTCAAAATAATAACAGCTTTTTCTACCTTACTCAACCTAATATTAGTTTACAATCAAATTTCACAACCAAAATCATATATTCAATTCCCATCACTAATTTCACAAATTACACCTATATATATAATCCTAAACCCTATTCATTTTTTCCTCAACTCTAACCCTCATCTCAATTTCAACAACATAAAAAAAAATAAAAGCTAAAACAATGGCTATCACTAAGCTTTCCATAGCCATTGTTTTGGTATGTGTTTTTACACTGACCCAAATTTGTAGGGCAAGAATCCAATCTAATAGGACACTTCAATACTTAACACCCCAAAATATTGCCCGTGCCGCCGTAAATCAGCCCCCATTGGTATGGAACAATACACTTGCAACTTTTGCAAGATCATATGCTAAGAAAAGGGCCCTTGATTGTAAATTGCAACATTCTATGACCCCGCTTTATGGTGAGAATATAGCAATGAGTCCAGGACCTTTGTCTGTTACTAAAGCAGTTGAATTCTGGATTAGTGAAAAGAAATTTTATAATTATGTAACTAATACTTGCAACGATATGTGTGGACATTATACACAAATTATTTGGCATAGTACCACAAGTGTTGGGTGTGCAACAGAAAAATGCCGAAATGGGGCTACTTTTGTTACTTGTAATTATTATCCTCCCGGAAATGTTGTTGGGGAAAAACCAATTTGAATTTAGAAAATGTTAAGTTATTATTTACAAATATATGTATTTATATATAGAGGAAACGAGAAGTGTTTTTTTGTATAGTATTACAAGTCAAATGTAACGATCGATCAAGATTATTCTTTGGATTAGACCTTATAAAATTATCTAACAAATTTATTAATTAGACAATCTTTTTACTTTTGTTTTAACTCTACCATAGAAATTTATATTCTTTGTGGATTGAACTCTACCATAGAAATTTATATTCAATTCCCATCACTAATTTCACAAATTTATATTCTTTATGGACTGAACTCTACCAGGAAAAAAGTACTTACTTTGAAATTTTTTTTTGAAAACTTTGTTATTAATTGAATTTTTTAGGGAAATTCCACGTGGTAACCCTGAGGTTTTGAGTTATCCACGTGGTAACCAAAAATTTAAAAAAATCCACGCGGTAACCCTGAGGTTTACCAAATTGCTCTACTATGACCTTTTTGCACTTAAAACGTTAGAAAAACGTTAACAAACGTTAATTTTGAAGCTTCAAGGTTGTTGTATGCCTATTTATGCGACTTAACATTTCAAATGTCATCAGTTTACAACTCTTAACCCCAAAGTATAAACCATATACTCTACCATCTTTGAATTTGGGAGAAAAAATAGGATTTGGATGAAAGATGGTAGAGTTGGGGTTTATGTTTTGCGGAAAAAGATTAAAACTGGTGGCATTTGAAATGGTGAGTCGCATAAATAGGCGTACAACAACCTTAAAGCTTCAACATCAACGTTTACTAACGTTTTATGTGTAGAAAGGTCACAGTGGAACAATTACGCAAACCTCAGAGTTACCGCGTGGATTTTTTAAAAATTTTGGTTACCACGTGGAAAACCCAAAAACTCAGGGTTACCACGTGAATTTTTCAAATTTTCTTAATCGACAACCAAAAGCTACGACCAAATTCCGACGCGGCAATATCAAAACTCGGTAATAGACTTCGTCATCGCCGCTCGATCATTCACATTTCCGTTATTCATAAC
The DNA here is from genome assembly GCA_019425755.1 of Amaranthus cruentus. NCBI lineage: Eukaryota > Viridiplantae > Streptophyta > Magnoliopsida > Caryophyllales > Amaranthaceae > Amaranthus > Amaranthus cruentus. The sequence goes on along the minus strand of CM033450.1, from coordinate 34,223,109 downwards.
TACACTGAAACCCTAAGAATTAATCTTTTTATTGTGATTTGGATTCATCATTGTATTCAAAAATCAAATTCTTGAATTCTCAATCTCTCCAGAGATACCAAAGGATCTAAAGAAGAAGACGGGAATCTGAAACAATCCAGCGGCACCAACAGCGGTGTTGGTGGTGGAATTCAACTACCGTACGTAATTTCAGTAGAAGATGATGATTGGATGTAGTTGTAGAAGACGAGCGTGTAGAATTACGACAACCACCACCAACAGGAAGTGTGCGGTGAAAAGAATTACAAAATGGATATCAATTTGAGCACAAGGCCACGGAGATTATTTTCAGGTAATTTTCTTTTTTGAAATTTATATTTGAAAAACTTAGGATCTTCTAATAATGTTCAAAGGCTAATAATTCATAAAAAAAATGTTAATGTTGCAAATTTGACGTGCCTGAAACTGTGAAACATTCTGATGCTGAAACTTTCTCAACGTTATTGTAATTTGCATCTATTATTTTCATTGCATTTTTCATCTTATAATTTGCATAGTTGCATATATTTGTTTCTAGTTCATTGTTACACCTACAGATCTACAATATTCAACACAATTATGTTTGTCTCATCGCTCCCACTGCTTTCAGTTTTATAATTTGCTCCGTTATTTTGATCCTCTTCTTTTTTGGAAATGGTTAGTTTTTTAATTTCATATTTAAATTTATCTTCTTTCTCCATCTTAATTATTTATTTCTATTATCAATTTGTCTTTTATCTAATTTTCTATCCAAATATCCTTTTCACTAATATTCATACAAAAATCAAGGGTGCTAAATGAGAGGGACAAAATCAAGGCTATCTATTCCTATTTCTGGTTCTGTTTTTAATAGTATTTGTTTAGAAAAGATAGACCCTTAAGCTCTTGTGTTCCTTAGATTCTCAGTAAAGTACTTCATTCTCCAAATAATTTCCAAATGATTCTCATGTAAGCGATTTTTGAAAATTCACTGATAATATCAATAAATTAATGGGTATATAAATATATCAAAGATTTTATCAACTTATTATGTATGTTTAAACTTTAATAATTCATATAAAGAAAGTATATCTAATGAAATGAAATAAAAAAGTGTATATGCCTATAACCAAAATAAAATATTAACACTTTTCCACTGGAAAGTTAAAATTATTCATCCAAAGTGGTGCAAGAATCTCACTTTGCAACAGGAACAAGTCGGAGAGGCTTAACCTTCTGTAGTGTGATCCCAAATTTCTCATTCATGTCCAAATCTTTTGGGATTATACCATCTTCAAGCTTCCAATTGTAGGATTGTAGAAGTGTAGCCAACATTAAGTTCAGCATTCTATAAGCCAAGCTCAATCCAGGGCATATTCTTCTCCCTGCTCCGAAAGGTAAGAGCTCAAAATCTCGACCTTTTACATCAATATCACATGCCAAAAACCTTTCAGGTAAAAATACATTCGGGTTTTGCCATACTTTTGGATCTCTCCCAATTGCCCATAAATTCACTAGTATTTGTGCATTTTTGGGCACAATATAACCATAAAGTGTTACTTCCTCCTCGGCCTTTCTAGGCAATAGAAATACGGTTGGTGGGTGCAAGCGTAATGTTTCCTTAATGATCGCTTGCAAGTATGGTAGTTCTAAGATATCCGATTCTTCTATGATTGAACCACCTTTTCCGAGGACTTGTTCGATTTCTGCTTGAGCTTTATCGATTTTTTCGGGATTTTTTATCAACTCAGCCATTGCCCACTCTAATGTACTAGCAGTAGTATCAGTCCCGGCATTAAAGACATCCTATAAAAAATCAATCATGTAAAATTTAGTTTATAATATACTCAATCCATCAAATGACCAACAAGACTTGAAAACTCATGATATGGTATATATTATTATAGTACTCCCTCCTATTTAACATATTAGTCTCATTTACTTTTAGCACATTTGTCGAGACAACATTTTAACCCTTAATATCTTTAATTATGCTTAATTAAAAATTATAAAAATTTGATATTAATAATTCTTGCATTGAGACGAATCAAACAAGATCCCACTTGACTATGTTTAAACTTATAGATTAAGAATAAAATATATATTAAGAGTGATAAGTGAATAGTAACCCAAAAGTAAATGGAACTAATAGGAAGACTAAGAGGGAGTATTATATTATGTTCGTTTACAAAAGAGTTATTTGGACTACAAGTGTAACATATACTCCTCATCACTAACGATTGAAGCTAAATATGCCACTTGAAAAAAGGTATATGAGATTTCAATTTGTGACTTCCGTCACATTGGCTCTGAGACCACGCACTCATGGTATCTTAACACAATCAAGAACAAATAAACTAGCTATGAGAATAGAAGACTAACCAAAAGAAGATGGTTAATTTCGTCCATGCTCAACTCTTTTTGTTTGAAAAGGTCAAGAAGAGCATCTAGCACATCACCATTATTAGAAGCTTTACAAGCCTCCATGGATAATCTTTCAAGGATTATATCCTGGAAAACTTGGATCAATCTGTCAAAATAAGACGTCAAACGACGTCGAACACCAAAGGGATCAATGTATCCAAGTATAGGAAAGTAATCAGCGTAATTAGGACGTCCAATCTCTTCCATAATACACCACATTAGCTTCTTAAACTCTTGGGATAAACTAGAATTATGATTAGCTAATTCTTTTGAGAAGAAAGTGTTGGATAATAAACTAAGTGAAGTTGTAAAAGCAGCTCTACCAATATCAACAGGTTGTCCTTTATCACAACACTCTCGTACATGTTCAAGTAATTGTTGCACCTTGGCTTGCCTAAGGGTTTGGCTAGCATCAAGGCGTTGAGTGGATAGCAATTGGACGGCTAAGATTTTTCGAAAGTTTCGCCATTTTGTGGATACCGGTAGCCATGACATGGAGAATTTATCGTGGTTTGATGCTTTTACGGAATTTGGAATTGTTCGATTACAAAGGTTTTGGTCGTTTTTAAGGAACATTTCTTTAGCGACTTCTGGAGATGAGACTATTATTGTGGTAATGCTACCCAACTTTAAGGTCATTATTGGGCCATATATTTTAGAGAGATTAGTGAATGATCGGTGTGGTTTCTCCCCTACCTCAAAGATGTTACCAAATATTGGCATTGGCTTTGGCCCGGGAGGATGTTTGGCATTGGATTGATAGAAAAAGATTTTGCAAATGTAAAAGAAACTAAACAACATAGCTAATATTGTGGCTAATGTGCAATTGTGATCCATAGTATATACAGAAAAGTTACAAACAAGTTACAAGAAAAAAATGCAGGCAAATTTTGAAATTTTTGTAATTAACAATAAATCTTCAACCATAAAAGTAGATAGACTGTAGTCAGTTTTAAATATTAATTAATTCTTATTTTGAAATAGTACCGGACTTGATATAAAGGTATATCAAAAAGAGAAATATGAAGATAGATTTGAGGATGAAATTGTATGTGAATATATGTGTGAAGAAGTTTGATTTTATAGATGTTCAACAAGTACTAGTGTTTTGTACATATATATACACTCCACAGTTGGAAGTTAGGAGATAAATATTGCCTTAATCCACCACCACGTAGCAACGTGGGAATGCTATGGTAAGACATATTCATGCGCATAAACCGGATCTCATGACTAATAATCAATAAGAACTCTTTGTTACGTTATTTAGAACTTAGGAGATAATGAGATATAAAGACCGATTACTCCATCTTACTCATCCAAAAGTCCTAGCATTAGGTGATATAATGTAGCAAATAGATGAGAGACGGCAACACTTCTATAAATGTGTGTTAGCCAAAAGATTTTGATAGTGACCGGTGATTTTAATTTATTTTGATCTTAATAATACATGTTATAACTATGATTATTTTGTTGGGTAAAGATTTTTAAGAGTAAATTGTTAAATACTCAATATCATCATCATCATACCCAGTGAATCCCGTTCATAGAAAAACTATGGACAAGGTCTGGAGAGGGAAGAACAGCGGCAACTCATACCCATAAAGGAGAGCGCGATCAAAGGAGTCTCTCGACTCGAGAAAGATAAGTAGAGGTACCTACACTAAAAAGATAAATTAAATGTCTACAGATAAAATAAATAAGTAAAAACAGTTTAAAAAATAACTAAAATAAATATATATACAAATAAAAACAATAAAACTAATAATAAACATATAAACGAGAATAATAATTTTTAATAAATATCAATTTTATTTATTTATAAGAAATTAATAATAAAAACAATAAGACGGTTTCGTGGTGCATGCTTTTTGCGGATGATATCGTGCTGGTAGCAGAAACTAAAGAGGAGGTTAGTAGTAAATTGGATGAGTGGAGGGAAGCTTTAGAAGGCAAAGGTTTGCGCATTAGTCGAACAAAGACCGAATACTTATGTTGTGACTTTAGTGGGACACAACCGACAGGGGAGCCAGAAGTTTCCATCGGGGAAGAAGTCATTAAAAGTACAACCAAGTACAAGTATTTGGGTTTGATTATCCAAAGGGATGGGGAGATCGACGAAGATGTGAATCATCGTATCCAGGCAGGTTGGCTCAAATGGCGAGCAGCTACCGCGGTGATATGTGATAGGAAGATCCCAAATAAGTTAAAGGGAAGATTTTATCGGGTAGCTATCAGACCGGCTTTACTATATGGGACAGAATGTTGGCCTGTAAAGAAGAGTTTTGAACATAAAATGGAAGTCACAGAGATGCGTATGTTGCGGTGGATGTGCGGACACACTTTGACGAATCGTATTAGGAACCAAGAGTTTAGAGACAAACTAGGAGTTGCTCCTATTTCTGGAAAAATACGGGAAGGAAGATTGAGGTGGTTTGGACATGTGAAGAGAAAGACTTTTGACGCCCCTTTGAGGAGAGTCGAAAGCTTTATAGTAGAGGGTAAGAGGAGTCGAGGAAGACCCAAGAAGACTTAGGAGGAGCAAATAAGAGTAGACTTACGTGAGTTAAACATCTCTGAGGACCTGACTAGGGATAGGAGTAGTTGGAGGCGCCATATTCAGGTTTTAGACTTCGACATCTTTTCTTAGAGTCGTTAGCGGCGTCCGTGCTTTCTTGTTTGACCTAGTTTCTTGTGTGTTTTGTTTATTTTTTTGTTTTTTTGTTTTTTAAGTTTTATAGTTGTTTTACATGCGTTTTGGATCTAGTATGCGTTGTTTTTAACCCCACGTGGCAGGTACATATCTCTTTCTTCCTGGAGCTGGGGGACTCTTTTTTTTGGTCGTGCTCTCCTTTACGAGTATGTGTTGTCGCCGTCCTTCCCTCCCTAGACCCTGCCCATAGTTTTCTATGAGCGGGATATACTGGGTAAGGATGATGATGATGATAAGAAATTAATAATAATAATTGAATTGAGATATTTCTTGCATTTATACTAGGAGTTAACGACTTGATAAAAATGGCGTTTTAATCTAAGCTTTTTAAGTGAAAAAGGTAGCTTCCATTTATGAAAAGTAATAGGACATAGGTTAATGTGTGTTTGGAAAATTGCTTCTTAATCTACCTTTTGGTTGACTCTGGATTGTGAAATAGGAATACATTTTTTTTACATGGCTTTCAAATCAATTAAAATTTTAACTTTTTAAAGTCAAAATCTACAAGTTTTTATGAGTAGCTTGTTTACTAGCTAATTAATTTATCAAACTTAAGACATGTGACTTAATTGGTTTCAAATCAATCAATACGTTTAATGGATCAAATTAACAAATAGTTCAACGTCAATAGTCATTTACTAAATAAACCATGTACCTTTTTTATGTATATTATTGAAATTGACTTTTTATTTGTTTAAAAATATTTGTAACAAACTCATAGAAATAGAAAAAATATATATTTAAGATCATGTTAAAATTTGGGATTCTCAATCTTCTCACAATGTTGAACTTGTAAAACATAAACAAAAAGTAATAAAACTGTAAATGGGACTAATAATACCAATAAGATAGGATTTGAATTGGAAGTCTTAACCGATTGCACTAAACATGATGATCCTAATGTCACGTAATATAATTTGGCTTGTTTTGATCATTAAACATGCTTACATATAAAGGAGGTTTCTAGTTGAGATAACAATGTCCATTTTAAGAATCCTTTTGCATTAGATAAGTTTGGCTTTAATCCTTTTGTTACGTTCGTCTTAATATATATATATGTTTTAATATGTATTTTTTATAATTTTTTATTATGTGTATTTACTATTTAGAGATATTGTGATTTAAATTGTGTCTTGAAAACTGTGCAAAATATTAACGTGAAAACAAAAGGAAACGAAGGGAGTAATTAAGTATTCCTAAATAATACTCTATCCATCCCATCTGATTTACACATCTTTTCAAGTGGTGTAAATTTTAATTTGCAATTGGTATATCAAGTGGGATTAATAAATAAATAGATGAGATTAAAATAATAAATGCATCTATAAATGAGATTAAAATAAAGTTTTAATGACCATTACTAAATAAGAAAATTAGGTTCAAAATAAATGTTACATGGGGAATGAACCTCATTCGTAACTTATGATTTGTGTTACTTATTGAAGTATTTGGCAAATGGTTTAATAACTAATTGAAGTGAATTCCAGAAAAACTAATTAAAGTGAATTCCAGAAAAACTAATTGAAGTGACTAATTTAACTAGTTTATTTTATTTGTTTATTCGACCAAAAAGTTGCTTTGTACAACTAATTCAAATCAGCTAATATAGTCCTAATAAATTCTACGAATTATGTTATCAAACATTATTTTTAGCATATTTCATCATATGAAACTACTAACACCCTAAACTATATGGAAATCCTCAATAAGCTAATCTTTCTCTCTTCTAAATTAAGTTAGTAGTCTTAGTACTATGAAGTGTTATCCTATGGTAAGATGCACTTCTGAACTTTTTTTGTACAAAAAAGAAAATAACAAATGAGTTTGGGGTAAAAATTGTTAGGATTATTGGTGACTTATGTTCACCAAGTAATCAAAACATGATTAAGTTAATTAATCACTTTAGTTAGTGAAGGAAAGAAGAGGACAAAGTATCACATAGTTTGTGATTTTTGATTTGATGGGAATCCCAAGTACAAGATTTTGTGGGTGTGAAATCTTCACATGTGAAGATTAGGAAAACAAGTTTTAGTCCTAGGTTCAAAGTACCAAGTACAAGAAGTGTAGGGGACAAAAGTGAGACAAGAAGAAAACATGCTGCCAAACGTGCTGCAGGCCGCTCAACCTGATGTGGGTCGAGCCATGGTCGAGCGAAGGTTTCTGGCAACTTTTCGAGAAAATTTGAAAAAAATAAGATTATTTGCAAACTTTAGTCAAAAACTAAGCTTCTTTTAAAACTTTGTCTACAAATAAGCGTGTTTGGCTCCAGATCTAGGTTTGGTATCTAAACGCTGTTACTAACACCGAGATATGAGTGTGCCTAGTGTTTTGAGTCATGGATGAACTCGCTGTTACTAACAGCATATAAATAGTTGACTGGGATAAAGGACAACTCGCTGTTAGTAACAGCGGGTTATTACGCCCAAAATTTTCAGTATGATCCCTTTAGATGCTGTTGAAATATAGTGCTGCTGCCACATTTTATCAATTAATTGATTGTTGAAATATAGTGCTGCTGCCACGTTTTATTGATTGTTGAAATATAGTGCTGCTGCCACGTTTTATTGATTGTTGAAATATAGTGCTGCTGCCACGTTTTATCAATTAATAAGCACTTGTATATATAGCAATTAGTCTCAATTGTATAGTTGATTTTTCTTCTTTCTTTAAAATTCTCTTTTCTCTCTCCTGTTGCTTACACATAGAAATTCTTCAAGCAAGAACCTCCATTAACCATGGAGTATGCTATACATAATCATTCAATGAAATAGTCTTGTTCTTCTTCTATTCTTCAATTCAACATTCTAACATTGCTGTGTAAATGATTCAGCTGTAACTAAAGTGTTAATATGAATGCTTGATATAGCTATATTAACACCTTACTGTCTGCACTCAGGTTGTAGTCTTGCATTCTCTCGCTTCACTCCCAACATTTTTATTTTTGTCTATTAACACTAGCAAATCCAAAACTATAGAAGCCTCCAGACATGTCGTTGCATAGCTCTCATGAGCCTGACACTCCTGGAATAGAAAGCAAGTAAAGCGAAGAAATAAAAGCAGTTACTTAACTGAGTGGCAGGTAAAACAGCAAGCAAATAAAACGCTGTTAATAACAGCGTGTATATACTGGACTTTGTTTGACCATGAATGAGTAACTCGCTGTTACTAACAGCGTGTATATACTTTACTCTTACCATTTTTCATAATTCGCTGTTAATAACAATGCGTTTACACCAAGCCTAGCTTTGGAGCCAAGGACGCTTATTTTGGGATAAAATTTTGCACGAGTCTCGTATATTGAATAAGTTTGCTAATTGTCTTAGTTTTTTCAAATTTTCACTTTTCGACATTTGCTAGCAGCCCACTGTGGACAGATTGTTGTTGCCCCTTTCTTTCCCTCTTCCCTATAAATACTACTTTCAAGACTTTTATTATTTGCACCAAAGTCTCATCTAAGAGTACCATTTTTGTTTATGTAAATTACTCCTTAAGTAGCTCCTCTCTTCCCTAATCCCTTACACTTATCTTCATTGTAATTCCTTTAAGTTTGTATTTTATCCTTTAAACACGTTAATATGATCCTAGGATAGATGATGGATGTAGCCTATGTTTGGTGAATCACCTTAAAATCTTTGTCTTGATTATTTGCTCTATTATTGTCATTCATCACGTACATGTATATTTGAATCCTATGTTTGACACAACATAAACACATACTTAAACTTTAATCTGTGATCCTTGAGTGAGGTGATTACCTCCCCTTTCTAATTTCAAATAAGCTTTTTGACAAGTTGCTATTTGTTACGGACTTACGGCGACTATAAATCCGTATAGCCCCTGGGAAGGCGTGGTTTCTACTTTCTAGGCTCACAAGGTGATCAACTACTTTAACTTGATCAAAGTCATTGCACCTGTGGTCAACAAACGTTGATTTTGACCAAACTTAAACTTTAACCACAATGTTTTTCCCAAACATTTTTTCTATGCTAATTTATACTCTATTTCAATCAATTTAATTGTCTCATTTACTTGGACACGGTTGTTAAGGGTGGTGTGAGGTTTATTAAAAAAGTAATAGTTGGGTATTTTAATTGATTAAATATACTGTAAATATGGTAGTTGGGGTATTGTAAGTAGTAAAAATAAAGGTATATCAGATTAAAATAGTTATTTGCTAAATATGACAATTAATATGAATTTGCTAAATAAGAAAAATGGAGAATTTCGAAATCGTCTATCATATGAGTCAATTATCAATTTGTGGTTGGTGGAACATTCGTATGAGACTTGAGGAACATACATCTGACACTCATTAATATCAGATTATATAAATAACTATTTTAAAATAATAATGATCCGTTTGATTAGTGGTACCAAATAGTGATATTAAGAATGATTTTTAATGTAAAATTTTATCAAAAGTTATATATCATTTCCATGGTATTGGAACTTTGATTACAAAAGTTTTTTTGTTTACAAATATCCCATCACAAACTCTTGTGAGAGACTATTTCTAAATAGGCCCACCTATTATGTATTTTTTAAAATATTATAAATAGGCATTAAGAATTATGTAAATAGACATTTAAAATATTAAAAGTAGGCATTAAAGAGACGTTTGGTGGATGGAAATGAGAATTTGGGAAAAAGAATGTGGGATTGGGATTGAGATTTTATTGTTGGAAATTAATATAATATACTTTCATTTCCTTGTTTGGTATATTAATGGAAATGAGGTGGGAATTATGAATATATATTGAAAATAAAATATAAATTATATTTGTACCTCAATTAAATAATAAAAAAACTTGTAAATTTTTATAAATAAGGGTATAAAGGTTATTTCCACTAATAACCCAATTCCCATCACCAAATACTTGCCCCATAGGTATAAAATTTTTGGGAATTTATGTTATTTAATTAATCTCATTCTCAATCTCCATCTTTAATCCCAATCTCATCTATCAAACATGAAAGTTAATGAGAGGAATTAAATTCCCATTCCCACCCTTAAATTCCTCGTACCAAACACACCCTAGGGATCTGGTAAGGAAAATATAAGTAGTCATTAAAAATGTGATAATTAGACATTAATTTTTAATGGGTCAGGCTTGAGATACGTCTCTCAAAGGGAGGGTTTCTCAAAAGACTAATTACCACCTAATGCCCCCTCTTCTAGTGGCAATATATTAAAGGAAAAATTATATTAAACCACCTATTGTATACACTCATTTTTTAAAAACCACCTTATATAAATTTTTTTACAAAAAACCACCTTACATAATACATTCTTTTTGCAAAAGACAACCTAATGCTCTAATTCGTTAGTTGACTGTAATTTTTAACGTTTGACCATTTTATGGCTGTCACGTGCCTATCACGTGAGATTAATTAAAAACCCATCTTCCTTTCTCCTTCTTCATTAAAGTCATTTGAACAACCTTCTTCTCCATTACTGTTGTCTCACTATCTCCTCATTCGAAATTCATTGCTGCTCTCTCTAATCAAATTTCTTGCATCTAATCCGTTGGTATGTTTATTTTGCTTTTCTTAAATTTTCGATTTTCTTATATTTTTCGGTTTTAAAGAATTTCTGAAATTAAGCAAATATTTCGGTTAAGAGATTGAGCAACAAATTGACATACTTTATTTTGCTGTCTCACATGTCAAGTTTTTAATTGTTTGTGTGAGAGATTGAGCAACTGATTGACATACTTTATTTCATTTGTAGATTGCAAATTTGGAAGAGTGGTCCCTTCTTGATAAAGACCACTCCAATACCATGCAAGTAGCTATTGAGGCATTGAAGGCTAGCACCCTCCGCCTTCCAGTAGTCGGGGGAGTAACTGTATGTAGTCCATGTACATCGTATACAAGTGCCAGCATCGATACAGAGTTTGTATTAATATATATGTTCGTGACTGATAGACGGATGTTCAGAGAGTGAAGGAAGTTGTTCGATCAGCTATAGATGTAATGCAAAATAAAGTATGTCAATCAGTTGCTCAATCTCTTAACCGAAATATTTGCTTAATTTCTGAAATTCTTTAAAATCGAAAAATAAAAGAAAACCGAAAATTTAAGAAAAGCAAAATAAACATACCAACGAATTAAATGCAAGAAATTTGATTAGAGAGAGCAGCAATGAATTTCGAATGAGGAGACATTGAGCAGCAGTAATGGAGAAGAAGGTTGTTCGAATGGCTTTAATGAAGAAGGAGAAAGGAAGATGGGTTTTTAATTAATCTCACGTGATAGGCACGTGACAGCCATAAAATGGTCAAACGTTAAAAATCACAGTCAACTAACGAGTTAGAGCATTAGGTTGTCTTTTGCAAAAAAATGTATTATGTAAGATGGTTTTTTACAAAAAAATTTATATAAGGTGATTTTTTTAAAAAAAGTGTATACAATGGGTGGTTTAATATAATTTTTTCTATATTAAACTGAATTTGATGAAGAGAATGTGATAATTAATTAGACGAGTTTTCCATTTCTATTATCCCCATATATAAAATTTATTAAATCAGTCAATAAAACCCGAAACGTAAATTAGGGCGGCCGGGATTGGATGCGCCGAATTTTAAACCCCAAAACCTACTTTCTTTTTAGGGGTCTTTCTTCAAGGTTTTCTCATACTCTATAATTTGTGTTTCTTTTCATTCCCATTTCTTCCACAATCCAAACCAGTTCTTAAAATCTAGAGAGAAAGAACGACAGAAAAACAATGGCAACATTCAGCGACGCACCACCAGGTAACAAAGATGCAGGAGCTAAGATCTTCAAGACTAAGTGTGCTCAATGTCACACTGTTGAACAAGGCGCTGGTCACAAACAAGGTCCTTTCTTTTTCTTCTTTTATTTTTAGATTAGATTTTATTTTCTTCAGATCTGATGTTTTTTAAATTGAGATCTGTTTTGATGGGATTTTCATTTGTGATTTTTTTGTATCTTCCGATTTTTTTTTTCCGAATCTTATGATTAATATGTGAATATTTGATTTTATTATATTTGGTTAGGGTTTTATGTATCTTTAATTTGTTAGCAGTTGATTGGGAGTATTTGCATAACGCGTTTTAAATTGATTCAGAATCAGGGTTTTAGGAATTCTGTTTTTTTTTTTTTTGTAACCTAGTTTATTTGGAGAAGTTGGAACAGTTTGAGGGCAATCTATTTGGGAAGATTGAGTTCAGCAGGGCCTTCTTAGACAATTTTAGGATCTGAAGGATACCCTACCAAATAGCCGTTTGTTTTGTATTTTTAAAGTGACGACAGATGAACTACTATTTTCTTAATATGGCAAACTCTAATTTGATTAATTAAACCAACCAACCCAGCAAAATGTAACAAAATTAATAATTAATAAAAAAGAGGCTATCGAGTGTTCAAAATATTAGCCAGAAGCGAAGAAATGCTCCATATGTTGTATCAAGCAATACAAGGCATCAATAATAAATCTATTGTTATATCTATAAGCAAAAAAAGATATAGACTCCCAAAACCAGGGCCTTAAATCAATAATGGATCTCATTGTGCCGAGCTGGGTTGGTGATTCAGGTTGTTGAAGGGATTAATTTTCTTTGGTGGTCCGATTTTTATAAGCATGGACTCTGATGTTATGTTTAGGTTCTTTTATGTTATTGATACTAGATTGGTGCATTATTCATGTTAATGTAATTCATCACTTTGACGCTTCATTATAGATGGGTAAAATTTAATGGTGATAGGTGTTGTACTCTGATGTTGTTTGTATTTCTTGTTCCAAAACAAATGAGCTATGTTAATGCCTTGTACTCGTGATACACTTTATATTTTTTTGCTTTGATGCTTCTCATTGAAGTTGGAAAAATTTTACCTTGTTCTTCCATATTTTTATTGAGTTTTTGACTCCATACTCCATACTCTATCTCAACTTACATGAGCGGTATTTTGATCATTAGAAGTTGATATTTTCTTGTTTCCCTTCTCGTACATATAAATAAATTTCTTTGTTGTGGATCTTGTTGAAGCTGGATGGTGATTTGTGATGTGAGCTATTAAGCCTATCTACCAAAGTTAATTGCAATTGTTATAGAGCTGTATCATGACATATGTCGACACATTACTGATCTTCGGATTGAGCTGACATAACTTTGCCCCAAGAATGTTGAGATTGATCTGTCACCTTGTCTTGCTTGTACCTATTTTGTTTTTCGTTTGTTGTTGCAATTATACTTTAAGCAAAGCATGGGAGTGAATTGCTGTTGTCGAGGCTTCATCATTGACTTAAGTCTTATAATTTTTTTTCTTTTTATTGTATTAGGTCCCAATTTAAATGGCCTCTTTGGAAGGCAATCTGGGACAACTAGTGGGTACTCTTACTCTGCTGGGAACAAAAACAAGGCTGTTGTTTGGGGAGAAGATACACTCTACGAATACTTGTTGAACCCCAAGAAGGTATATACTATTTTCTTTGTTTAGCATTCAAATTTTTATGCTGGCTTGGATTGGATATTTCTTTATTTTCTTTGTTTCTATTTGATATATAACCTTATGGAGAATGAACTGTAAATTTTTCTGTCCGTTTATGACTCATTGTATCTGTCTAGTATACTCTGCTCAACGAAGCAAAGTCTGCTGTTTCATCCCAGCCGACCTCTTTGCAGTTTCCTTTTTTTGTCATTTGAATTAATGAATAGATGAATCAGAAATTTTCTGCTGTACTATCTGCCAACTGAATTCAGAAGCTGTTTGCTGATATATTGTTATGTGATTATAAAGTTGATTGGGGTTTTCTTGGTAACCTTTACCTTTTCCTGTTTAATTAAAACTTCAATTTTTGCGTGCTGTTTTGGAAATTTGACCCTTGATTTATGGAAGCCTGTGAACTTCCCTTTAGACCCCCGTGTGGAATTAAGTATTCCCTGCTAGATTGACTCCATTATGTCGGTACTTCTATTTTTCGGGTGATTTAAGGAAGAACTAATGTATTGTTAAGATGTTTTGTTTAGAACAAGACCCATTTGAAAACAAATTGCAGTATTGGATATACGTTATTGACATTAATTTGGTTCATGCAGTACATCCCTGGTACTAAGATGGTGTTCCCTGGTTTGAAGAAGCCACAAGACCGTGCAGACCTTATTGCTTATTTGAAGGAAGCTACTCAGTAATTTCAGAACACACTTCCTGCTTTTGTTTGGAAAATGAGAGTTTTGTTACCTTAGCTAAAAACAACTTATAATTAATTTTTGTCAAATAAGTTCTCATCTTAGTAGGGAAATTTGCCCTCGATTTTTACTATATTATGCTGCTACAACTTTGTCTATTAACAATTTATTTACATACATTTTGTTCCCGTAATGGGAAAGGAATAATTTTTTTGTAAGAGATTTGCTGGTTCATGAGCAAGGAAGATCCAAATTGTGAGCTTATTCTCATATCCTTTTGAATGTTTTCTTATTTTTCGTTCATATCCTTTTGAAATGGTACACTGTAGTTCCTTGGTGTAGTTGAAATCATTGTTTATTGAACTAAGCTTTGTAATCTTATGAATGTGATATATCATTTAAACAAGAGTAGTATATAATTTTCTTTACTATACAACAAAATTAACCATATATGATAATTTTTAATTTTGTTTCCTCCAATCTTAATTCTTGCATTATTGTATCTTTGTTCAATTAAATAAAAGAGAAATATATAATACTATAATAGGATAGGACGTGGCTTCACTGTGTTCGCTAATAAATCCATGGCAGTCACATTAACCACTTTTCCCTCTCTTTTCCAGAACTTTCTTTGTTGTTCCTCTCAAACCTAATTTTCATATCCCCTGTTTCTTCCCCCCAATTCTCGGACCGAAGACTTGTCAACCTATAAATCAAACACAACGTCTCTTTTGATTTCTTGAACATTGTTCTCATTTTATAATCTGATCATACCATACATAAATAAAAAATAAAGAAAACAGAGCATAGACTAATAAAAATGGCAAGTTTCAATGAAGCACCAGCAGGTAACAAAGATGCAGGAGCTAAGATCTTCAAAACTAAGTGTGCTCAATGTCACACTGTGGAAAAAGGGGCTGCTCACAAGCAAGGTTCTTTTTTTTTTCATTTTTTTTCTTTTCAGCTGGTTTTGGACGAAATGGCTTTATAATGAGACCGTCAATTTAGGCTGACCTAATTCGCGCGTGTAACTATCTGAGCATTTTTCATTTTCTGGGCAATTTTCAATTTCGATATTAAAGGTTTCAATTTTCAAAATTGATATTTTTAAGGTCTAAATTGAAGGTCTCATAATGAGACCCTCTCGTCCAAGTTTTTGTGTGTTTTTTTAATTTTATTTTCAATGGTGATTATTGGCAAATGGCATGATGAGTAAAATGTGGCATGAAAGTATTCTAATGTAGTTAGGGTTGTAATAACATGAAGGTCCGAATCTAAACGGGCTATTTGGAAGACAGTCGGGCACAGTTTCAGGCTATTCATACTCTGCTGCTAACAAGAATAAGGCTGTTACTTGGGATGAACATACTTTATACGAATACCTGCTCAACCCAAAGAAGGTACTTTATTCTATTCATTAATTCCTTCCTGTATTCTTAGCTTCTTGGATTAATAAGTGGATTTACTGAAATATATATGGCTTATGTGGTGCAGTACATTCCTGGAACAAAGATGGTATTCCCTGGTCTAAAGAAGCCACAGGATCGAGCAGACCTTATCGCGTATCTGAAAGAAGCCACTTCTGAATAAACTACAAAACAGTTTGCTCTTTCTTTTATACATTATCAAATAAAGTTGTCCATAAACATTCATATGAATTCTTTAGCTATAATTTCCAATTCTTGTTTATGACATAAATAATAAATTCCTGTTATCACACGTAGTTAGACACAGACTACATATATATAATATTCTTTGATATGGAGTATACAAGGCATTTATATATATGGTATGAATTCATATACTAGTTAACATGTAATATCACTGATCTGAAAGCATAAACATTTACTATGCGAAGGGAATTTAGGCTGGACTTTCCTAGGCTATGACCCATCTATTAATTTCGAATTTTACGTTTATTATAGATTACTAATAGCCGAGTTGGTTCAGCATAGTTTACTTAACATATCGGTAACGCTAAACTTGGTTGTGCTTCTAACCAGCGCCAACGGAGATGAGGTGATGCGACTCAAGACTATTTTGAGTTTTAAAGGCAGTACAAATTGCCTTCTAATGGTGTCATGACTTAACACTAAACAACTATTTAAAGCTCATGGTTAAGTTCGTTGTACTTTTAATCTTTATGAGATAAGTCAACAAGTAATACTATGAACAAGTAGGCAACGAATAGCTTTAACTAAAAACAGAAAAAAAAAAAAAAAAAAAAAAGAAAAGGAACGGGAGGGAATGGAAAGGGAGGGGTAAGGAGGGAGAAGTATACCTTGTTTGTTTAGAAGGGAAGAAAAGGTAAAAAAGTAAGCAAATTTCATTTTAGGAGAGATTTTCTTAACAAATTTATCCATGTTTTTCCTCGAAACTCTGCCCTTTTTAATTCTCACCTTACTTTTTGTTATCTAAACGAGGAATCCTCCATCCTTCCAAATCTCTCTCCTTTCTCTCTATCTTAACATAATGATAATGAAGTGTACGTGAATGCAACACAGATACTCCTCGTATATCAGGCGTAATATTCCACTTGAAAAGACGGTTAGATGAGATTCCAACACATGACTTGAGCATTTGTTAGCATGTTTAAGCAATATATTAGTATGGGTCATTATATTGAAAAGAGGGTTTCATTCTTGAAGAAATTAAAGCTAAAAATACTTTGCTTCAAAAGTCAAAAAAAATTGTATCATTATTTTGAAAATGCCGTTAAGTTAAAGATGGCATTATGCGTAAGTGTTACACTTCATTCTTCATCTTCATAATGAATAAAAATAGAGCCGAGAACACTAAGGTAAGGGCGCTATATTGACTTATGTTAATTTGTTATAAACATTTTTTGATAAAAGCAACTCCCGAGAGACGTCTCTCACGTCTAGTCCATTAGAATTTAATTCTTACTATTATTTTATACTCTTTTTGTTTTCAAATGTTCTTCCCATTTACTTTTTGCACAATTTTCAAAGTAAATTTTGAGCTTTAATAACTCTAAATATGCATTATTAAAAATTATAAAAAATATATAATAAAAAAGTATACATTAAGACAAATTTCACGAGATCTCATATAGATATATTTTATCATCGATATATGTCTTTAAAATCTTAATTAAATTTCTCTCTCCAAAATAGAATATTCTAAACGGGAAGAACATTCGGGAAACGGAGGGAGTATTTTCCTTTATGGGTCACCCAATTAGAGTTGGTCTCTCAGAGAGACCGTCTCTCACGAGAATTTGTGTTTTGATAATTAATACACTAATTTACAATAATTGGGCTAATTAGTATTTGGGCTAGTTGAATTTTGCTTCCTTAATTATGATTTAGTCATCCTATCATACGCATATGTATGGCAATTATGGTAGTATATTGATTAATTGATTGTGCTTGATAACAATCCAGCTTGTAATGCCAAAGAAAACAAACAGGCACACCTCATCATCCGGGAAAAAGTGGGAAATTAGTCAAAAATCATATTATAACCGACATCTAACATGTGCCATTTGTTAAATTACATACGAGGATCTTCTCTGCTTAATTAAAAATAATAATAATTAGTGTCACACATACTAATTTGATTATCATAAGATTACTGAGCTTATGCTAATTGCCACCGTATTTTATACGCTTAGTATCTTATTGCATCCTAAAAAAGACGTGAAAGATCAAAGATGACTTGAAGGATAAAAGTGAAAAAAAGTATAAAGAATTTAAGCTTACAAATTAAGATGGTAATAAAGAATCCAAATGAATGATGAAGAAGAGAAATTCATGTGGATGACCACTAAAACTGATATATAAATTTATATAGTCAACTCTAGTCTTTTGAGATTAAGACTTATCTCATGCATGAGATTCTAATGTTAAAACATGTATCAAATTTGAAATATGACAATTTATAAGAACAAATTAATTAATAAATGAGCTGACATGTTGCAAATTTTAGAAAAAAATTCCAACACAAAATACGGAATTTAACTCAATTTAAACTCATATTGATCTAAACTCTCCTATGAACACATTCAATTCATATTTTTAACTACATGGATAAAAATTTTTAAAAATTATTTTATATATACAATTATACACAACTCATATGATGACTATATCTTTTATTAAATATAATTTATTTATAAAGCAAAATTATGAATATAGTAAAAAAAATCATAGTATTGCAAGTTAATTATAAAAAGAAACAATGATTATAATACTATTATTATGTTATATTGTTCCATTTTTGTGATTTATGTTGGAATTTTATCAAAGTTATTATGATTTTTAATTTTTTTTGAGTAAACTTATACTCCCTCCTTTCCTTTTTATTTGTCCACTTTACCTTTTGCATGCATTTTTTAGCAAATTTTAAGCCATAATATCGCTAAGTACGCATCATAAAAAATTATAAAAATTAAATATTAAAAAATTTTACATCAAGACAAATCTAACAAATCTAACAAGATCTCACATGAATATATTTTATCTTTAATTTATACTTCAAAAATCTATTTTAAATTTCTCTTTTCAAAAGTGGACAAACTTAAAGTGGACAAACAAAAAAAGAACGGGGAGAGAGTATCTTTATTAATTCTCGTAAAAGTAGGAAAATGTATATTTATATTTTTTTATTATCAGGAAATACAAAAAGGTTATTATGGTGTTAGGCTCAAATCTTAATTATTGTTATTTTCATATACCTACCAGGCTACCAAGTTGGCTAGGCCATAATCCCACAGTTGGGGTTGGGGGGTACATTTTCACGTATCACCTTTTCCGTTTTGAAACGATTAGGCAGTGACCAAATGTACATGCATACTTTATCTCAATAATTCTATACTTTATTATAATGATGATAAGAAAGACAGAACAAAAGTGGGTCTATGAATATATTCAGGTGAAAAGAAATAGAAATGAAATTAAACCACAAATAGATATGGTTCTTAATTTTTGTGAAAGTATGAAAATGACATCAAAGTTTTTATGTTTTGGTTGTTTGGCTATTCCATGTTTGATGAGTTGGTTTTTACATGTATAAAATTATATAGTGAATTTATAAAATTTTATTACATAACTCAATACATATTAGAGTTATAAATTTATCTTTATCTCAATTTTTTAGTTTGAACGGTAAAATTACTGTTGTTTTTATTTTTTTCTTACATAAAACATTTTATTATTTCTGTCAATGTGGGTCTAGATTTTTTTAGAGAGACAAATAAAAAGTATTCGTGAGTAACATAAACCAGAAAAAATTTATTTGAAAGCAACATTATCTTGCCTTCTAAGTTGGAATTTTGCTCATTTACTCATGAGTCATGATCACTTACAATTGAATATAAATGATCTACTAATGGAGTGTACAATAATATGTCAATATATATATTGAAAATTGGAAACTTTACCTAGAATAATCCAACCTATTCGTGATTTTCCTACAATAATTTTATCTATTGATTAACCATGAATAATCTCAACTTTAAGGGGTAACCCGATGACCTGCAATAGTAGGTAATTCCCAAAAAAAGTAAACTGAAATTAAATTTAAAATTAGAAAATTTTTAAAAAATTTTACATAAAAATTCTAAATAATCATATAAATTTTTTGAACATTTTTAAATTTTTTTTTCGACCTTTATTTATTTATCTTTTTTTAAAAAAATAAAAATAAAACTTGTTATAGAAAGTCATCCGGTCACCGGGTTTACTCTAGGAAAATACCCCTCAAAATTGAAATTATTCATGGTTAATCCATAAATGTGATTTTTGCATGAATAGATTGGATTATTCTTGGTAAATTTTTCTTGAAAATTCCATACACCAAATGACAACAATGACTCTCTATATTCTTTGATGAGTAAATTAAAGAATATTTTACAATAACAAAAGAGTAATTAAATTTGTAAATATAATTGATTTGAGTAAATTCCATAAAAGTAGAGCTTTGGGGTAGTGATGGTGTTTAAAAAGGTTAAAAACAACAAATTTATTTTTAAGAAAAAATAAAAAAAATGCTTCCAGCAGTGAGTAGTTTTGTAATCGATTTAAATAATTATTTTGATAACTAAACAACATCAAAAAACTAATTTTACCAAACATTTCTTTTAATAGATAACTCACACAACTATCTTAACAATTAATAAGAAAAGCAAATAGCACAATTGATCAAACAAATCAACCTAATCAACAGAAGCCAAATAACCAACAACTAATAGCCTAGGCAACAACTAAAAGTCAATCGGCAAATACCTAACGACTCATTTGCTTGTTGGTAATAAATGATGAGAATGATAACAAAAGGTTAATGTAATTTTGGTAGGAATTAAGATATCTTGACAAATATAATGATCACACTTGTTACATTTCAATCATCTCTTTATAAAATTCATTTTAACGCATTTTCTTTCGGATATATATGCCCTATTAGCTGGTAGTGAAATAACATGAATATTTTTATGATCAAAATTTGATCACCGTGGAAATGACAATTATCCTTGTTAACCACCACCATTTTACCACCCAAACAAACCGTAGTAGCAAATTAAGAGGTTATTTAGTGTAATTGACCGTGTTTGATGACCGATCTTTTAAAAAAATAGCTTAGTTAAGTTTCTTCAATGACGAGATTTGTTATTGTTTCTCTAATAAACAACTAACCCATATTCAAAATCTAATTTTACCAAATATCATCTTAAATAAGTGACTTATCTAGTTGAATGCCAACAAAAATAATCAATGCTGAATTATGTTTTTTTGTTTAAACTCCTCTTGTACGAGACTGTCTCGCTATCAGACGGACTTATATTAATCACTTAAAATTTAAATATTATTTTGATAGACTAAATGTATAATCTAATGGTGATAAGAAGTATAAGACCATTTCATTTAAAAATTTGGGTTTTTATGGGATAAAATTGAGGGAAACAAAAAGAAAAACGCATCCAGTTCCTACTTTACAAGATGCTTTATTAAATTAGACGAACACCTTTTTCATTGTCTCATCCATTCCTCTACTTCACACGTCGCAATTCTCCCACTCCAAATCTGTAAAATCCAGTATCCACTACTACTACCAAACACCTAGGGTTTCTTCAAATTTCGCAATTATGGAGACTTTTGATTCTCTTTGAAATTGTAACCGTTGCGGTGGAGTGTGAAACGCAGTTGTCAACAATGGCGGTGGAATACAGTTGTTGCGAACCGCATTTCTTCATCAACATTGGAGTGATTGTTTTTCTTGTACTTTTTGCTGGATTGATGTCTGGACTTACTTTAGGTCTTATGTCCATGAGTCTTGTTGATCTCGAAGTTCTTGCTAAGTCTGGTACTCCCAGTGATCGTAAACATGCTGGTAATTTCTACTTCCTCTGCTTTTTCCCGCGAGTTCTGGCCTTTCTAATTGGTTTGAATCACTCTATTTAACGGTAATGTTTCAATTTTTGTTGATAAACTAGTGGAAACTTGAAACTATCATTTCTTTTGAGGATATCATTGTTTATTAATTCTATTTTTTTGTTATTGTTAGAATTTTGAGTAAATTCTTGGTGAATTTGATGACAGTAAGTAAAGTTGATTGATTTGCTTGGATATTTTTAAAAGCATACTTTTGATGTACAGTAAGTGAAGTATATCATGAACCGGTAATTTTGATGTACGATCATTCTTTATGAATTACAACTTTATAAAGTAACAAAAATGGTTATTAGTGGATTTTGAGATAGAAATAAAAAAAAAACTGTCTCAAGCTTGTCAAGTCATATTTCAAACTTCAAAGTGTTATATAGAGGCGCTACATATTTGTCTCTAATCAAGTTTTAGAGACGAAATTGGCGCCTTCGGAAATGATTCCTAAATATTGATAATTTTTTATAGATGATTTTATTTTTATATTTGCTGATTATGTTAGTTGGGTAAAGGTGGGAACTTTTTAGGCAGTTTTAATTAATTTTGAGGTGGCTGATATAATTATCCTGTACACTAGGAGCTTTGCTTGTAACTCAGTTATACTGCAATCCTTAAAGAATGTAGCATAGATGATAATGGCTTTTGCGCTTATCCATATATTCCTTTCTTCAGCCCAACTTTACAGCTTGATTGAGCACACTTTGCACATAGTTGTAGGCTCAATAATTGGTTGTATTATCCATTTAAGAATTTGAGGATGGAGCGGATGTTCGAAGATTAAGGATAGCAAGTGGCCCTGGAATCAGAGATTTCTTTTAAAGAAAAAGGTTTTTTATAATGTAAAGGAGATTATAGAGACTCAATAAAGAGGTCTTAGTTTACTGTTGTATTAGTTAACTTTTGATGTCATGGTTGCAAGTACCCTTTTGTGACAAAATTAGAGATTGCCTGTCATGAAAAATTTCTTGTTTCTGTAGATTTCCTCATTCGGAGGTGCAGGAACTCATTTCTTATTACATATTTTTGCTTCCCTGGTCAGCTTGATAAAAGACACCAGTTGTTGAAAAGATATGCTGGAAATACTAAGCCCCCGTGTCTTTCTTGGATTCAGAATGAGCATTGGGTTTAGTTTTGCTGCAGATAAATAGAAGTTGATTCTCTTCCTGTTATTTATTATTGTGACGGAATCATTTGCTTGGCTTTGTTAAGACACTTTTGGCAGGGAACTTCAGGTTCAGTGTCAGGGGAATTTTCTCACTGATTTATGTGGTTTCAATATATTGTATTATCCGAAAGTGTTCATCTCCTTTGAAAGTCTGTTGCTTACAACTTTTTCAGTTATTTAGTCGAAAGGAATCCTCCCTTCTGAAAGAGTGGGCAAGTAATTGATCTGTACAAGCTATAGAGAGTAGTTTTGCTAAACTCAGTTGAAATTGGAGTGTATATTGTATAGTGGTGAATACCTAATTTAGAACATGTGAATTTGTGCTTTACTGCTTTCATTGTGTATCCTTGTTTCTATTTATAACTGTTTATGTATTGCTCCCTGCTGACAACCTCCCTATTCTCGACAGAGAAGATATTGCCTGTTGTTCGGAATCAGCATTTACTACTTTGTACACTGCTCATCTGCAATGCAGCTGCTATGGAGGTTTTTTTTTTGTTTTTTGTTATAATTTGACTGGGAATATACTATATATAAATTTGACACTAATTTTGCAGGCACTCCCAATTTTTCTTGATAGTTTGATTACAGCTTGGGGTGCCATCCTCATTTCAGTGACGTTGATACTTCTGTTTGGAGAGGTTAGTTGCCTGAGACTTTTTTTAGTATTCGTTCGCGCAATTTTCATACATTAAGAATTTTGTTGAATTTTCATGAAGGTAATTATGCATTGGAAATTTAAAATGGCAATAACTATAAGATTGATATAATAATCTGGCCCATAAAGCTATTAAGAGTATAAAGTGACTTAATGTTTGGTACTGTAGAATGACTAGTATTTTAAATTAAAGAAACTTAATAAAACACCACTTGTATTTTGGATTGAAGAGACACTAGAAGAAATCTTTTCACTGTTATTGGAGTAGCAAGCTTCATAGTCAATTCTGATTTGAAATTGGTATTCCCTTGCCTCTGGCTTGAGGTATTAGTGGACTGTTTCTCCCGCCAGATCTGATGCAAAATTGTACCCAGGTCACTGACTGAGGTATTTTACTTTTGAGTAAATGGTGCTGTATAATTGATGGTTTTATAAATATTGATGACAGTTACTGTTTCTGTCTCATGTTGGCCTTTATCTTAATTCTTTATTTTTATCTTAATTATTGATATTTCTACTGCTTTTGCAGATTATACCACAATCGGTTTGTTCTCGCTATGGTTTAGCAATTGGTGCAACAGTAACTCCATTTGTTCGTGTTCTTGTTTGGATCTGCTTTCCTGTTGCTTATCCCATAAGCAAGGTTTGAATCTCCACTTTAAGTGTTGGTTTTCAACTTGCTTTATACTTATTGACACTCTGCATTTTATTGTGATCAATACTCCGTTTTTTAACCGTGCATCTTCTCTGTTGCTAGCTACTAGACTTACTTCTAGGACGTGGACACGTGGCTCTTTTCCGAAGGGCAGAATTGAAGACACTTGTCAATTTACATGGAAATGAGGTAAGCGTATATTTCTGTGTCATATTAATAATGCAAAAGCTTTATTCTCAACAATATGGGGTCTTATACATGAACCAAAACTAATTAGGTGAGAGATTGTCACTGACAAAGATTACTTTAGGTTCTATCTTTAACCTAAAATAGTCAATTCCTATGATTATCTTCATCACTACGTATTTTCTCCTCCACTCATTCTTATTGAATGTCATATTCTCCTTCACATTATATACTTATTCTTTGCAAGGAAAAACAAGTGTAAACTGCCATTTTTATTTTTACTTGCTTATTCCCACCAAGAATCATGACAAGTCATATGGTGACAAAGCACTAAGGGAAGTCTCTTATATATTGGGAAAGCTATGCAATCATTTCCCCATGTAAATAATCTTGTTGACAGTGTCAAAAATGGATTTATAATTTTTATGATGAAGTGTGCCTGATAGTTCGAGTTATTTTTTCATTTTGATGTTTTTTCTGTTTGTTGTGTATGTCAAATTGTGAAAACAAATCAACCTCACACTTTAATATTCCATATTTTTCCAGATTATTGCAATTTTGCTACGTGTATCATGTATGTGACTTCTAAACGTTAAAGATGGAATTTTGTGTCGGATAGAGGAGCTTATAGGGACAAAACCCGGTTTAGACACATTCTTCATCATGTTAGACGAGTCTACAACTACTAGAGTGATTGACTAGTCTTCTCTCTAATGAACCTCTTTGAGAGGTTGTCTTCTTTCATTAAGCATCCCTGTTCTTCTTGATGAACCCAATAAGTCTGATCAGGGTCGAGTTATGTGGGAAAATTGAGTATCCATCAGGCATTGAACCTTGTCAATCATTAATAGCTATTCCAAAAAGACCTGCTTATTGATTTGTTATCAATTGTCTATTTGCCTCTGTGATATTAAGGTTTAGGAGTCTGGATCTGTTCTTTGGCACACTGAATTTAGCATTAGCAAAATTTCTGACGTTGAGAGTTGAGAATCTTTGCTTTCATGTAGATGAAACAGATATATTATAAGTTGATTAAATCTTGCCACAATAAAGATACACGGAATCATAGATCTTTGCTTTCATGTTCATGAAACAGATATATTATAAGTTGGTTAAATCTTGCCACAATAAAGATACACTGAATTATAGAACTCATTTACGATTTTTTCAACTTGAAGGCATGGTGCCAGCAATTGAGATTCCTTGCTGAAGTAAGAAAAGAAATTTTCTGAGGGAGAAATATATAGTACTCCCTCCGAATCAGTTTAAATGTCCCATTTGGGATTTCACGGATTTTAAGGATTGAGTGGGGTCCATTAAAAAGGTGGTAGTTGGGTATTTAATTGATTAAATTAATTGTAAAGGTGGTAGTTGGGTATTGGGAATTGGAAAAGTGGGGGTATTTAGGTAAAAAAAGGATAGACAAAAAAGGAAATGAGATAATTGATATGGTTTTGCCAAATAAGGAAATGGGACATCTAAACCGATTCGGAGGGAGTAGTATTCTTCCAATAGGAGGCCTCTTGGGGTATTAATATTCTGTAGTGTAAATTGTAAGTTTGTGGTTTTATATGAATAACCATTAACCACAAAAGAGTTACTGTACAGGGGCAGTTGGTGAAAATTCCTTTTAACTTGATGAGGATACTGTTATAAAGTAAGAGCCATCTTAATACCTGCTTATTTATTTGGTTGTATTAGGCTGGAAAAGGTGGCGAATTAACACATGATGAAACCACTATTATTGCTGGAGCATTGGAGCTAACGGAGAAAACAGCTGGTGATGCGATGACTCCTATAGCAGATACTTTTGCAATTGACATCAATGCAACGTTGGATAGGTCAAGCACTATTACATGGGAATTCATATATATGTTTTAGCTTCATTCTCCCGTCTCCCATAAAAAATTGTAAGAGGTGCTAACTTCCATGTTGTACTTGTACAGAGTCACAATGAACTCAATTTTGGATAATGGCCACAGTCGTGTTCCAGTTTATTATGAGGAGCAAACTAACATTATTGGAGTCATTTTAGTAAGTTCAATGTTTCTTTCTCATTAGACTTTGCTCCTTTAATACATTTAGTGCTGAAGTGCCCATGTGTTACCCACATGTGAGTTGTACCACATCGGAGAAAGATAAGAGTATGCATTACTTTATATACTCAAGGAGTAACTCCTACTATTACCAATTGGTTTTAGTAGTGAACCTTCTTTAGTTTTATGAGTGGACTACTTCTTCTCCTCCTTGTTTGGGTTGCCCAGACCCATTTTCTAAATTCTATCATTTAGTGATTTAGACCTCAATTAGTTTATTGAGCAGTTTTTATACTTCACCATCTTTCATTCCATTGTTCTGTGTATTTTGAGATGTATTTTATTACTTCCTTTTTTATTTCTAAATATGATAAGATAAAAAAGACTAGTTTGTTCAGAGCATGAAAATGTATGAAAAATAAATTTATGAAAATGTATTTTGAGCGGTGTTTATACTTCACCATCTTGCTTTCTTGCTTTGTTTGTGTTGTGTGCTTTGTTGGTTTTGTTTTTCTCTACTGTTTTCATTTTCTTCACTATATTTGAGTGTCCAAATTCAGACCAGCCAGAGTACATTAACATGCTTAAATGTCTTATCTTGACAAGTATATAAATGGCCATGTTTGTTACCGAAGAAGGATCTTGCTTTTTGATCCACCATTGCTGTTTGATAATTGCTACTTTTAGTATTTTTTATGGGTGTTTTTGTGCAACCTTATTCGTGAAAAATTTGTTATGTTGTATGATGTCCTGAAATTTGGATTTTGAATTTTTTTGTTCCTGGCTTCTAACGATGAATTCTAATCATTGTTAGGTGAAAAATTTGTTGACTATTAATCCAGAAGATGAAATACCTGTGAAGAGTGTAACAATTCGCAAAGTTCCAAGGTAAGTGGCTGTTATATTTCATTCTTTAGTAGAATTGTGGGTGCATGTACGTCTTTGTGCTTGTGGACATACTGTATAATGCACTATAGTTAGGGTTGAGATGCGGTAGTAATTTCTTGTAGAACGAAGGCTTCTGGATCGTATTTTTCTTTGTTTGTATTAGACTTTTTTCCTTGATATACATATCATCACCCGAATTCCAAGTGGCTCTTATTGAGGCGGGGTTTGGACTTTGAAGGGTTGGGTGTTTGTCCAACATCCCTTGTCATTAAATCTAGTATGCAAGCTCGTCCTTCTACCATCAGCCCTAATGTGCTGTGTTATTTTGGATGTATTGTTTCTTGAAGTTCTAGATAGACGATTCATGATATTAGCCAGTGGCCCTGTTGGTAAAATAATATGATGTGCTATGGTTCCGCTATTTACGTATGTACAGATGTACTGCTATAACAACTGCATTTCTCTGTCTCATGTCGAATATATAAATCATAAGTGTGTTTCTACTGTAGGGTACCTGAAACAATGCCTCTATATGACATACTGAATGAATTTCAGAAAGGTCACAGCCACATGGCAGTAGTCATAAGGCAATCAAACAAGTCAGAGACACAGCTCGTCAATGGGAATCCTGAAGATGGTAAGTCTTATACTGTCACTTGTCTTTGAGTCATAGTGTATGTAACATATCTTGAGGCTTCAACCATTAACTTAAGCTTTTGGTTGAGTTGGGTCCTTGACATGGTATTAGGAGTCAACGTGACAAAGAGACCATGGGTTTGAGTCCCATCTACTCTTCATTTCAAGTGGAATATTTAAAGCCAAGTATGGGGGGACGTGCTATAACCACACTTCTTACCCAGAGGACTCTCGTGTAAGGGGGCGTGTTAGAATATATCACATATCATGGGACTTAAACCATCAGCACAATTTTATGTCAGATGTACTGTTATTGTTTCAGTAAAAGAAACTTACACGTATCATACTTGAAGCCTTAAAGGGAAAGTTAGTCCCTCCCATCTGTTGATACGTGCGTGTTAAATGATTTTCCTCTCAAAACAAACACATTTACCTCATGTATCTTTGATTGTATATGCAGATTCAGCAAAAGAGGTGAGGGTCACCATCACGGGTGATGTCCCAGAACAATCAAAGAACTTACAAAAGGATGAAAGTATACAACAAAAGAGAAAATTCTACAAGTGGAAGAGCTTCCCAAATAGTAACAAATCAAACAAGGGATTAAGGACCAAGAAATGGAATAGGGATATCTATTCAGATGTCTTGGAGCTTGAGAAGCCTCTACCAAAACCTGATGAAGAAGAAGCAATTGGAATTATAACTTTGGAGGATGTCATTGAAGAGCTTTTACAGGTAAATAAATCCCATTTCCGTCTTACTTTTAATCCAAATCCTAGACTAGAGTCGATTAAGGGCTTACAGACTAGCTTGAGTGATCTGGCCTGAAATGGGCCAGAATTTTAGGCATCAGCTCAGCCCATAATTAACCATGTCACATTAGTCATAAGCTAGCTTGGTAAAACTGGACCAACTTACAGAGCATTGGGTTTGTGACATCTTTGCAGGAAGAGATATACGATGAGACAGACCATCATTTCGAAGATTCATGACATTCAGCTATCTAGTCGATATTTAGACTTAAGATCTATAGTTAGTCATCCTCTTACCTTCCAACATTGTCAATTTAAACCACTTAGGTGGTTTGAGGCTCAAATATATTACTGATTATGCCATGATCAATCAGGTAACTTCGTTTTGTGATTGTGTTGATGTAAATGTACAGTTACCAATGCATGTCGCGTTTTAAACTAGAAAAATATATGGAGTGTAAGCAGGATGTACGTAAAAGTTCCAGAAAACATAAATAAAAGCAAATAATGCTTCTTTCTTTACGTAAAACTGAATGTTCCTTCTACATAGTAGTACTATACTACATTTAATCCTAGAAACTATTCTCAAAAGGAATCTTATAACTAAATTCGTCTTTTTATAAAGAAAAGAGACTTGCAATTGCAATTTCCATTTGCAATACTAAATAATTGATGGGTAGAATGAAATTGGCGTGAGGATAACAAAAAGGTAGAGCATGTGCTGAAAGATTTGTTCAGCCGCATACATGCATATAACGTAGTCTTTATTTTGACAAAAATATAATATAATAAAATAATAAGAGTGCATATCAAGTCTTATAAATAATAGTTAATTTTGACTAAATTCAAGGTTGTGTATATTAGTGGTTTAAAGATAATGGAGTATAAGATTAAAGTGATGTGATCTTTAATTTTGATTATTCCGAACATTCCTAAACATGGAGGGAATTATAACGAGCAAATCAAGGTTATGTATGAACTATGAATTGCTAAGGACTTTAGGAGCGGTCTTTGTGAGTATTAGCGGAAGCAGCAAGACATGGATGCTTAAAGAAATTTTAAATGCTTTATTTAACCCAAAAACTTGTAATTAAAGTTAGTTAACTTTTCGGGAAACATTTTAGGTTTGATTCTCAGTTTCTTAGTAATCATTCTCCTTCCCTCAATCCCTTGTAATGAAAAAAAAAAGAAAATTATATATACAACCCTAAGGGCGGTAAATAAGAAAAAATTCTTGTATTTTTTTATGTAATTTGATTTGATGTTGTTTTTGCTTTGAAAACATAAAATTTTTAATTATTTATTATTATTATTATTATTATTATTATTATTATTATTATTATTATTATTATATCTTTAATTAACTCTTTCTTGGGATTTTAAATTACTAAAAAATATATTAATGGTTCCCAATTTTATTCTAGATTTTCTTAAACTAAAATTTTGTAATTTAAAAGGGTTCCCAAAACAAATTCTCTATGCACTTGGGATTGATGTGTTTTTTAGAATATCTTGTACTTTTTATGCCATTATGCATTAATAACAGTAGTTACTAGTTATCAACGTATTACTTAATTAGTACTTCTCGAGGGCGAATTTTAATGGTCTAGTACATGTTACATCACATACAGGAAGTTTCCGGTTCAAAATTAAATTTTTCTGAACCAGAATAGTATACTCAATTACTCACTCATTTCTTTTTATTTAATATATGTAATTATTATTATTTTTTATGATGTGTGTTTAGAGATATTGAAACTTAAAATCTGCTTTGAAATGCATGCAAAAAGTAAAGTGGACCAAAAAAGAAACGGAAAGGGTAGTACATAAATACTCCTAATAACTAATAAATGTATAATATTTGTTTAGAAAAATTACTTAGAATAATCTAACGGCCTATTTATGATTTTCCTACAAAAATATCACCTATTGATTAACTATGAATAATCCCAACTTTGAGGGGTATTTTCCTAGAGTAAATCCGGTGAACAAGTTTTATGTAATTTTAAAAAAAGATAAATTAAAATAAAATGTCGAAAAAAAATGATAAAAAATGCTAATAAAAAATTTATGATTTTTTTTATTACTAATAATTTTATATGTAATTTTTCAAAAATTTTCTCCAATTTTAAATTAATATTCAATTTATTTTTTTGGTGAATTACCTATTATAGCAGGTCATCGGGTTACCCAAATTTACTCTGGGCAAATACTTCAAGTTGAGATTATTATAGGAAAATCATAAAAAAGTTGAATTATTCTAGGCAATATTTCCTATTTGTTAAAGAATTATATTTCTTTTGTTTGAATTATAATAGACTACGGTAAAATAACTCTTAAATCATACTTCCTCCTATTCAGCCCAAATGTCCCATCTTATTTTGGGCACTATTCACTTATCACTCTTAATTTGTACTTTACTCTTAATCTATAAGTTAAAACATAGTCACGTGGGATCTTGTTTGATTCGTCTCAATATAAGGATTATTAATATCAAATTTTTATAATTTTTCATTAAGAATAATTTGAGATATTAAGGGTTAAAATGTTGTCTCGGCAAGTGTGAAAAACTAAATGGGACAATTAGGGTGAATAGGAGGTAGTATCATACAATCTAATAAAAAGAATGTAAAATTTCACATGTCATTTTCATAATGATTTGCCTTATAAAATAATTTTCCCAAAGTTAATATTAACTTATTCCGTAATACTCATATATGAGTAGTATATTACAATAAATTATGTTTTTTAATTTTATGAATCATTATATTTTTGAATTTAAAAGCTACATAAGATTTCAATTAAAGATTCTTAGGACAATACATTTTAATAAAAGGATTGAAATTATATGTTTTTGAAATTCCATAATGATTTGCCATCATATCATACAATACTATAAAAACCTTAAAATTCCTAAAAACGAAAAATTTTGATTGGTTAAGAAATAACTAATATAACATATTATTTGGAGTAAATTTTATTTAACAATAATATGACTAAAATTGGTAAATGAATAAGTTAAAATACCATATCTTGTGTGGACATGGTCCACACTAATATTAGTGTGGACCAAGTTTTACACCCCACTTTACTACTCTCCACTCCGCTTCACTTCACTTCACTCTACACTTCCACCCTATTTCATTCCACTCTTATACTTTCACACTTCGTCTATTTCACTCTTATACTTAAAAAAAAATTAAAAAAAATAAATAAAAATTTAAAAAGTTAAAATTAAAATTTAAAATTTATAAAATAAAATAGTAAAAATAAAATAAAAAAATTTAAAATTTTAAAAAACTAAAAAAAATTAATTTTCTTAAAAATAAAAAAAAGTAAAATTAAAAAATTTAAAATTTATAAAAAATTTAAAAATAAAAAAATTAAATTTTTAAAATTAAAATGAAAATTAAAACTTTTAGAAATTAAAAAAATTTAAATAAAATCTTTCAAAAAATTTTTTTCAAAAAAGTTTAATTCAAATTAAAAATTAAAAAAAAATTGAATTAAATTATTTTTTCTTTTTTTAAAAAAAATTGGAAGTAGAGTAAGGAAGTGAGAGATTGGAAGTAGAGTAGAGAGTAGGAGTGAAAACTTGGTCCACCCAAAAATTAATGTGGACCAAGTCTACCTTAGACTTTTTCATCATACCATATCATATAATAATAATATAATATAATACTATAAAAATCTTTGAAAATTCCAAGTGTCATCCTCTAAATAGGCATGACAAATGCAAATTTTTAATTGGTTAAGAAATAACAGTAATTAAGAAAATAAGTATTGTAAATATTTTGAATTAATCTTGTGTTTTAGGATCAGAAATAAGATCATATACACAAATATTTTGACTTAATTGACTCTAACTATTTTTGAGAGAAAATAATACTCCTATTGTCCACTTTAGGTTGGGCACACGTATTAAGAAAGTGGTAGTTGTGGTATTTTAAATGATTATAATAATTGTAAATGTGGTAGTTGGGGTATTTGAGTAATTATAATAATTGTAAAGGTGATAGTTTGGGTATTTTAAATAATATAAATGGGGGTATTATTGTCTTTGCTCGTGTGAACATAAAGTATTTAGGTAAAAATATCTTTCTAAACATAGAAAGTGGACATTGTGGATGAACTAACCAAATAAGGAAAGTGGACAATAAAAAAGAAAAGGAAGGGGTATAATATAAAGATTATCATAAGTTCATATTCTTTCAAGAAAAAAGAAAAAACCCCACTCGAACCCTGCCTTGTGCGGGATACTGAGAAGGTCCCTTACCTTTTAATTTGTCATAAGTTCATATTATTTGAATATTATATAAAAAATAGTAAATTAAGTAAATAATCTGAATTAAGTAAGAAAACCAATCATCAACTCAAAAAATAAAAAAAATAATCATTAATTAATAATTTCTGTTTAAATTTATAATTGATTTGATAGAATAGTAATAATAAAAAAGGAATTGAGATATGAAATATTAGCAATATATCAGATATTTTAATTTCAATATTAGAAGAAATTTAAAAAATATCATTGGTTTATAACTAAAAATGAAATATATAAAAATAAAACTAACATGTTGATTAAGATGTGTTTTAGAATTATTTTATATTGGCTTTGGGTGGAAAATAAAATTAATCAACCTATTATTTAGGTTACTCATCTACAAATTAACTATTTAAATTTAATTATTACACATAAAAAATGTCATATCTCCCTATTTTAACAATTATTAATTATTACTTCATCTTTAGTATATAATATATTTATTATTACATGCTTTTGAAAATTATATTTATTTATATCTTTATACTAAATTTTATACTAGTGTAAAATAATTTTTTTTCCAAAGTTAACATTAACTTATTCCTTAATATATGAGCAATATATTACAAGATATGTTTTTCTAAATTTTTTAAATTATTATACTTATTAATTTAAAAGTTATATAAAAAATTTTCAATGATTCATAAGATATACTCTATAAATAAATGAATCAACTATGAATGAGTCTAACACCAAGCTTAATATATATAATTAAAATACTTGTCATAAGAAGACCTAGACAATGCATGGTTGAAGGGTAAAACTTAAATAACTCCTAGATATTTTATTATCATTATTTAACATTTTTTTTTGGAAGTATCATAATTTTCATGACTGTCTTTATATTTTAATAAATTAATTAATTTTTTATAAATTTAATCTATGAAAAAATTTCCTAAATTAACTTTTATATATATATATATATATATGTATATATATATATATATATATATATATTATATATATATATATATATATATATATATATATATATATATATATATATATATATATATATATATATATATATGTATATATATGTATATATATATATATATATATATATATATGTATATATATATATATATGTATATATATATATATATGTATATATATATATATATCTTTATTTTCAAAAAATTAATAATTTTCGTGAAAACTTATTTAAAATAATAATGTTAAATTCTCAATTTCATCAAAAGATTAAAATCGACTATATAATTTAATAGATTAGTTTCGATAGCAGTCGATATCATGATATTATGTCATATACATACAAATATACTTCATTCTATATAAGCAAGTTGCATGGAGTATTATATATTGGTATGCACAGCTAATCAGATCTATTTTACTCGAGATGATACCAATTAGCAGCCTTTAAGTATGTAACACAATACCAAAAAATTTCAACCCATTGACCAATTATAAGATATAACCCATTAACTTAATATTACTCATTTTCCTCTTAAACTTATTCTTCATCTTCCTCTTCTAAAAAGAAAATACACAAAAATGAGTAGGAAATGTACATCTTCCATACCTTCATCTTTTGCATCAATCTATTTGATTAGTGCTTTATTTGCAATTTCATTTTTTTCTTTGTTTATAATCAAATACCCAAAACAAATCAATAACATTGAATACTTAAAGATTATTGCACCAACAAAATCCACCCCACCACCATTGTTTATCAATGATTTTACACCACCTTCTGTTATCGTAAATGATCATTTTAAGGTTGTTTCTGAAACTTCTCCATCGTCAAATTCCGAATATTCGCCTTCAAATCAATCAGAAGAAGTGAAGAATAATGATTTAAAACACGAAGATGAAGACGAAGATGAAGATGAAAACGAATCAACATTTTCGAAAGCCGATCATATTTCATACCCACCAAGTAATTTCACCAAAGAACAAAGAATAGAATGGATCAAACAAAAGCTACCAGAATCAACAATACTAGAATCAACACCAAAAACCCGAAAATTCGACATAAAAATACAACAATTCGTTCGAATCAAAAGATGCAAAGCAACCATTTTCCTTACATGGATTTCCCCCACAAGGTTATTTGGTAAAAGAGAAATGTTCTCCCTAGAGAGTATCCTTAAGGCACATCCTAATAGTTGTGTCATCATAATCTCTCGAATAATGGGCTCAAAACAGGGGAAAACAATACTTAAACCATTATTAGAACAGGGCTACTTAATCCTTACAGTTGCACCAGATTTCCATCTGATCTTTAATGGTACACCAGCTCAAGATTGGCTAAAAAGGCTTGAAAATGGGCAGCTTGATCCAGGAAAAATACCCATTACACAAAACTTATCGAACCTTCTAAGGGTCGCGATTTTGTACAAGTACGGAGGTATATATTTCGATACTGATATGATCATTCTTAAGGATGTGTCTGGGTTAAGAAACTCCATTGGAATACAAGAATTTGATGAAGGAAAAAAGACATGGATTTCAGTGAATAATGCAGTATTGATCTTTGATAAGAATCATCCTCTTTTGTTTAAGTTCATGGAGGAATTTAACTCAAGTTTTGATGGAAATTTGTGGGGTCATAATGGGCCCTACATGGCTACTAGAATCATTAAGGAAGTTATAAATGATCCAAAGTATCAATTTCATGTTATGTCTCCAATGGCTTTTTACCCAATTAGTTGGAAAAGTATTGTTACGTTTTATAGGAATTCACAAGGAAATGATTCTGAAATTATGAAAGATATGTTTGGGAAGATTAGTAAAGAGTCTTATGGTGTTCATCTTTGGAACAAAATTAGTTCCAATACTAAGATTCAAAATGGTAGTGTTATTGGAACATTGATTTCTGAACACTGTATTTTATGCCAAGATGTATATGGTTAATTACTCATGAGTGTAATACCACATTTTACAAGAGATAAATTTTTTAAAAATTGTTTTGAATAATCTTACCTTCCATCTGTCAATTATTATTGATTATTTTAAATAATCTATTTTTTGTTTTTTCCTTACAAGAATTTATCGGCTACTACTGTAGGTATTTACCACCAAATTAAAGAGCAGTAGGGATAGACTAAGGAAAACATATAAGAAGGAAGAAAAAATGAGTGTAACGACTAGTAGCTGGCTAAAATATGACAAAGGGTGTTGCTCGCAAAAAATATACAAATGTTAGATTTAAAAATAATCAATAGAAGTAGTAAAGATTATTTTTAGTATATAGGAAATATGTGAAATTATTCAGAATAACTTTTTTTATTTGTTGTAGTATGCCACAAGTTAATTAGTTGCTAATATAAGGTCAAAAAGTGAATTTTATAAATCTGACAGCGAAAGGTTTTATATCAGCCAAAATTATTAGATCTTGTTTGATAGCATTAAAAACAGTTTTAACGCTTCTACAATATATTTTATCTGTCAAGTAAATTTGAAAACCTTTATAACTCGATTAACTTATATAAAAAGCTAAAACAACCTTATTTTTACACTATAATAACTAATCTGCTTCGTATGATACCAGTTAATTTATTATGATGCCTTCAGATAGTACAATCTATATATATTGTTAATTATGACATGATCATATGCTAATTAAAAATTATGTTGGCATATTTCTATTATCCTTCAATAATTTATATAAATAAATCTAATTTGATTTAAATCTATTTAGAAAGGCCAACCTTGCTTGGAATCTTCTTGATTTTTTTAGCACTATATATTTAGATGCATGTGACGTGGTTATAGAGAAATCAATCATATGATTATTGATTTTTTTTTTCCATTTTCTGAAAACTAATTATATTACTGTCAGATAATCAGTTACTTAGCTTAAGAAAATAATTATTTTTAAATTGTATAATTGAAAAATTAGACAGTGGTAATAAATAAAGAGACATATAATTAATTGTTTGGATGAAATTAAATAAAAAATTAAAATGTATGGATAAGAATAAAAGAAAATGATGTGCTATTGTCCAAAAATAGATTTGATGCAAAATGAGTGGGATAAACCAAAAAGACAATTGATGAAAGTGAATGAGACAGAGAGATAATTAGTTTCAAAAACTTTCATTTAATACAGTCTTATCACGAGACTTTAAATTGAACTAAATAATCCAACTAAATTTACTAACATCATCGATGCGGAGGATCTGAATTTAAGTCTGAAAATTTTAAACCCTTAAAATCTGGATTCACTACAACAAATTTAGTTTTTTGCGACATTGGATTTAGTGACATTAAAAAAATGCCACTAATTCATATTTTTAGTGTAATAATTATTAGTTTTTATTTTAAGTTCCATCATAAAGTGATTTAGCGACACTTAATTTGGTCTTTAGTGGCATATGTAATTGTCACTATAGCCTATAGTGGCATTTGTGAGAAATGTCACTAGATCCTATGTCGCTAAAAGCTTTAGTGTGACTTGTTAATATGCCGCTAAATGCTCTAATAAATGTCACTAGATCCTCTATATACACTATAAGAAATTTGAAATAGCGACATTTAAATTAAATGTCGCTAAATATATCCCACTAAAAGCAAATTATGTTGTAGTGATTTGGGTCTAAATCCATTAAAAATAAATAGATTCGAATTCAAATCTGGCTAGACTTGCTCCAAACACTCCCATGACCATTTCTACTCTAATACATCATACATATGATTTATTTTTTTTTATGAACATTATCATACATATGATTTGGTGTAATAGATTTCCTTATTAATAGGTATTCTTTCCTATAAGCCCTCATAATTTCTTGTCCAATCTTAATGATTCCTTATTTCGGTTTTTCTAATATCACTGCAATCAAATTAACCTTTTACGACATATAATTTAGTAACCTTAAAAAAAAGTGTTTCTGATTTATATTTTTAGTATAATAATTAATAATTTTTATTTTAAGTTCCACTATAAGTAATTTAGTGACCGTTATTTGGCCAATGACATATATAATTGTTATTATAATCTGTATTGTCATTTATAAGAAATGTCACTGGATCTATAATATCCAATTGATATATTTTGTAAAGATTTATTATTTAAAATTTATTTTATCAAATAAAACATTTTTGCTGATTAAATAATTTTACTCTATTTAATTATTTTTTTTTTCTATTTTTAGGGGATAATGATATTATCAGAAGCTTAAATGCTTAACAATAAATCAACCTTTACAGTTTACACAAAGCTACACAACAAAAGTAAGCTTTTATATAGAAACTATTCTTCAAAGTTTTGAAAAAAAAATTCCGTTGCCGGGAATCGAACCCGGGTCTCCTGGGTGAAAGCCAGATATCCTAACCGCTGGACGACAACGGAATGTTGATACAATTCTGCATCAAAGTACATAATGAAACTTAGATCCGGATATCAAATCCGCGTTCACTTGGATATGAGCTGATGATACATCTAACTTCGTCCATTTGACGACAATTGGTTCTTGTGTCGATTAGTGAAATAAAACTTCCTATATAAAGGTTTTAAATTTGATTTTTATTGTTCCTTCCTACACAACATGTATTTAAAATTACAGGTGCCTCTCGAGAGACCGTCTATAATATAGATATTTCTTAAGAGTCCAGTCTATATCTCGATTTTAACTTACAAAATCATCAATCAATTTTTTTTTAAATTTATAAATTGGGTCAGCCCAAAACTTGAGATGTCTATTGTATAGACGGTCTCAAGTAAGAATTTATATGCACAAATTCTTATTTGAGATCGTCTATACAATAAACGTCTCAAGTTTTGGGCTGACCCAATTTATAAATTAAAAAAAAAAAAAAAACTGATTTGTGGTTTTGTAAGTTAAAGGAAGATATGGGTTAGGCTCTTGAAAAACGTCTATACTATAGACGGTCTCTCAAGAGAGGGCCTATTAAAAATAACTTTCTCCATTTGACTCAATTTTATAAAATAAATCAATTACGTTTCTAACATTATTATTATTGTTTTTTTAGTTATTTTCACATTTTCTTTAATTAA
Organism: Amaranthus cruentus; assembly: GCA_019425755.1. Lineage (NCBI taxonomy): Eukaryota > Viridiplantae > Streptophyta > Magnoliopsida > Caryophyllales > Amaranthaceae > Amaranthus > Amaranthus cruentus. The sequence goes on along the minus strand of CM033450.1, from coordinate 34,184,140 downwards.
TATCTTTCGTATTTATTTTATCAACATTTTCATTAACTTGTCTCTGTGTGTAATTTTATACCAAGAGTTAATAAATTAACATTACTTTTTTATAAAATGTCAAATAGACAAATAGAATAAAATTATTTTAATTACAAGCATTCAACAAACGAAAAATCATGCAATGCTATAGAAATAGCCAATTCATTGGGTTATTATACCTTATATCAGATAGGTTTAAATTTAATTTAATTAATTGAGAAATCAAGTATCATTCGTCTCCATCTAGAAAAATTCAAAAAAAGAAATTAAAATAGATGGTTAAAATATTTACGTACACATAAAACCTGAAATTGACCTGATCCGAAATATCATATTCAAAATTTATTTGAATGTCCATACAACTCTAATCCTAACCCAAATTTATTCATAAATGGTAAGCATACGAAAAGTTGGTCAAGAAAATATTAAAAAAATTACAATATACTCAAATCCAAACTTAGCTTAATTTTTAGTTGATGCAAATTAAAGTCAACTCTTAATTTGATTTTAACTCAACTGAACTTCACATCCTATGTAGAAATGATTCAACTCAAAGGTTAATCATGGTCGTCTCACACTTTTTAGAGGCCCTGAGCAAAAGTGAAATATAGGCTCCTAAAAATCAAGAATTTATTTCATTGTCTTAACTAATAAAACTATCACCTATTAATCAATTTGTAAATCGCTAAATTTTAAACTTAATAATTAATTCATGTCTGTACAGCAATCAATCCCTACCTCCACTACCACTACCTCTACCTCTACCCAAATCTATTCTGAAAGGATATATTCATGTAATAAAATTAAGTCATTTACTCTAAAATAAAAAATAAATGGTGATTTTGGTCAAATTGTAGTAGTTATATATGACCATTTACACCATTCAATCAAATGAGTACTATCATTTAAAATGAAATTTCAGCAAAAAAATATTTGATGAGGATGAAAAAAAATTCACAATATTTTTCAACTCTGTTTTGCTAAAAATCAAAAAGAAATCAAGTAAAAATTAGTTAAAAGTTGATGAATATAATTTATAAGCTTTATCAAACTAATTGACATAAATTCAAAAAGCAACACATTTATAGGGACCAAACTTCCTATTTTTGTGTGTGCTAGAACTTTAGATTGAAAAAATTAAAGAAAACAAAGGAAAGAAAATTAAATAATTCCATAAGAAATTTGTCCAAAAATAAATTGAGAAGTTGATGAGTTTAGAACGCATAGGTAATTGCATGGTGCTTTAACGAGAAAGAGAAGGGATATTACCGAAAGCTTACAAATACAAGTAGTCTAGAGCAGTAGCTCAGAGTGCTCCGGTAATGGGCGGCCCGAGACCAATACTTTAAAAAACTTATGTCTTAAGAATGAGGTCAATTTTAGTCGCAGTATGTAAAACCTTTTTCAAAAACAACTTAAATTTAATTCTCGTTAACTTCTCTCTCCTTCAGTCTACCGTGCAAACCAAAAAAATCTTCAACCTTTTAACCCGGAAATCTGAATTGCTTATTTGTTCATATCACTATTAACATGGCCGGGGCGGCACCCGGGCCCATCTCTCGTGGGTTTTACTATCCGGACCCGAAAACAAGAGTGAATTATAAGATTGCTCTAACAGCTCCCAACGGCTAGTTTTCATTATCAGACCTCAGACCCTTTTTTAAAAAAAAAAAAAAACATTTCTTTATTCAGGTAGTTTGTTCAAAACCCACAATCTAATGCTCTTCATTCTTACACTACTTTCTAACTATATCCTCTTTCTAAAACCCCCTATTTTTCTCAGTTGATTTAATCAACGTTCCTCAAAAAAATTTAATCCTTTCCCAATCCCACGTATTTGTTGAAAATATGGAAGAGAAATTTCAGCTGGTTTCATCAACGGAATTTGAAGAAGAAGAATTTTATGAGGAAATCGAAGCTCCAAAGTTCGTCGATTTCACTCTTCCAGATCATTTTTGTCCTGATGATCGATTTTGGTTCTGTTCTCGAGTTGGTATGTTATCTTTTCTCTCCAAAATTTAATGGAATTTGGATTGTTTTGAAACTGAAATTGTACTGTATGAGCAAATTTCATGATTATAACGGAATGCATCGCAAATCTCAATTACGCTGTTTGAATTCATGGGTTTTTTGTAGTATAACTGAAATCTGTGACGAAACTATTCCTGTATTAACCTCCTTTAAAAAGAAATTATCAACGCAAGCATGAGGGAGACTTCAAGATATGAGCTGATATTTTAATTTTTCTAGGTTAAATTGAAGTAAATTATGACTAAAAAAAAATACATCATAGTTATGATTGTGCATTTCTGGTTTTGGATTTGAAGCAAATTTAGCACCTTGCAATATTTGTGTACTTCAACTTCATTTAAAGCAATGATTGTTATAGGATGTGATCAAAGACATGAGGAAGAAATGGATTCTGAAGCCATTAACAAGAATTTCGTGCTTCGGGTTAGATTTTGATTTCCATACTCAAAGATCCATCTGTAGTTCATGATATAAGGTGATTTTGGCTTAACTAAAGTCATTGGATTTTGCAGGTAATGGCTGCTAGGAGTCCTAATGTACTATTTCGACAAGCAATCACCCGAAAACCTCTAAGGTATCCTTGAAATCTCTAATGTAAGTTTCACTTTTGTTAATGATGCATTGAATTTAACAAATCTGTTATTTGCATTTCAGTGATTATAAGAAATGCCCAGCTTCGGCCCCTCCGAAATCTTCAAAATCCAGGCTACCAAGATTAGCAATAGTATCTTCTTCAATCTCTAAGAAGCTCTTTCTTAATGACAAAAAAGGCAAACAAAAACTCCCTGCTTCAACTCCTAATCCTAGGGTGAAGCATGTTGCTGCTAAGTATATGACTTCTCCTAGGAGGAAAAAAGGTAGTTCTCCTAAAGATAATGCCTTTCGAAGTGTTCGGAACACGAAGAAATCGAGCATTTCATTGCCTAAAAGTAAGGTGATGGCGAAAGCTTTGGTGTTCAACTCGCCAAAGAAAGCAGCGGTAAAGAGGAAGAATACATTAGTAGAGTTGAGTACTCCTATAACTAAGTTGTGTGAAGGGGAGAAGAACGGTCGGATACATACGCAAACGAAGGGGGTAACGCGTAAACAATCCAAGGATTGCACAAGTGACAAAAAGAGCATGAGTACCCCTATAACTACGCTGTGTGAAGGGGTTAAGAACTTGCAGATAGATACCCAGAAAAAGGGGCTGATTCAAAAGAAGCTGCCTATGGATGGCGCGAGAAAAAAACGGAGTTCGTACTTGGCACAAACGCGAGATATTGATGCCAAATCGTCTAGAAGTGTCAAGAGTAAAACCAAATTGAATCACAGGAAACTCTATGATAAGCTCTCGGATGAATCGAGTGATATGGAAATAAACGAGAAGTCAAGGCTTGGGGAAACTTCATCTTCGGAGAGGCCTACGACAGGTGAAACTTTTGCTGTACAGCCTGCAATTTCTCAGACAAGTGAAATTGATTCAGGTTCGGAACAACACAAAGACGTGATTGAAGATGATGTAGAAAATCGGAATCCAGATAGTGAAATGAAATCAAGTTCGGAACCTGACAGTATAGTGATGGCAGAAGAGAATACTACGGCAACCCAAGAACTTAATGCGGATGAAAAGGAAAACGCCATTGCCTTTACTGCAGTCCTTAAAAATCAGAATTCAAGAAAACGCGAGCAGAAGAACAATGATGAGAAAGAAAATGTTCTAAACACGGATAATATCAGGTGTGTGCCACTACTATAATCTACAAATTCGGCTTTTCCTATTACAAGTATATCATCGCAACAATCATTTTCGCGATCGTCTTTTCAGGAATTTGGATAGTAACAGCAAGAAAAGTGCACTTGTGGAACCTAAGGTAATTAATCACTACACTACTCTAAACACAATGTGTACACTATTTACTTTGTATGCAAGGGATTAAGGTTCTGTTCTTTTTCTGACATAAACTTATGGATATGATATAGGTCAAAACAAAGCCAATTCAACAAAAACAGGACAAGATTTCGAAAGAAAACTGTCCAGTAAGAAGTGGTACACAAACATTGAAGAATAGGAAACTCAAGCCAACAAATCCTAAACCTTTCAGGCTGCGCACTGATGTGAGTACAAACAATCTTTAGTCTTTACCCAACTTACGAGAGCTCACTTCTTTTGATAGTTCGATATCTCATTGGAATCTCTTTGATTCAGGAAAGAGGAGTTTTAAAAGAGGCAACTCTGGAGAGAAAAGCTACTTATTTCGAAAACTCATCTCATGCAAGCGAAAATTCACAGGTGAACTTTTACAATCGGTCATTGCATATGGAATTTGTAAGTCTTAACGATAGATATGTTGACATCAGTGATTCTTACTTTCATCAGGGCACGGGAAATGGAGTAAATGAGAACAAAGAAAAGGGAAGCAAGAAAGATGAGTGCAAAGGGTTCAAAAAGGAACAACCTGTAAGTCGAAAACCTGTTTATCACCACTGAAATAGTGACTTCTGTTGATAGTTTCTTCAGAGTTTTTTTTATCTTAATCAGGCATTTGCGAGACCAATAAGAAGCAGATACAAGACCTTAAAAGAGGTAGAACCGAAATCAGAGAAGAGTTCCGAAAAACCCAAATCTTGTATCTTGCAGAAGAAATCAAAAGTGCCCAAGAGGTGAGCCGAATTCACAATGCAATAAAAATTTATCATTATAAGAAGCAGTTGATAAGTGTAAGGGTGTAACAGTAACAGTGAATTTATCTGCAGGGAAATCGTATCTGGTGAAAAATCTCGGGGACTTGAGGCAACGGAGAAAACCGAAGCAACTGTATCAAAACGAAAGGAAACCAGGAAACAAGGAAAAGATGCTGTTGATTCAGCAAACAAAGCTTCAATAGCTCAGAAATCAGCAGCACAGGGAAAAACTACAACTACCTCAAGAGAGCCAAGATTTCACAGTTTGCATAAGCCCAAAAGCTGCACGGCTAATAAGAGTGTATAGTGCTTCAGTATAGTTTTGGTTCTTCAATTATTTGATTCATTCCTTTTATTTTTTTGGTAATTTAGTTCAATTATTTCATTGAATATCTTTTTTGTTGATGAGATTTCAGTGAATGTATCTTCATAGTATTAAGTGTGCTCAGTTGTGCTTGATTTGTAAGCGTTTTATTTTTACTCGTGCTCAACGAAAAAGAACTGATTATATTTTATCTCATAATTTTTGTATTCGGGGATAAGAAAGAGGTATGTAGTGAGAATCGAATTTCAATCACAAGCAAAACGTTAATTTAAATGCATCAGGTCTACCCATGATTCTCTTAAACCTGTTGTATTATAAAGGAAACCCGATTGACATAAAATTCACATATTTGAAACTACCAGAAAAAATGGTAGTTAGACGTTTATTTTGAAACAAACTCAGATGAGAAGTACAAATGCATGCTTAAAACAGTGAAAAACATTGCACATACTTTTTCTGAAAAAATTCTTTCAAACATCATAATGTTACTATTTGCCTAAGTAATAGTTTTTGAGCTTCTCATTTGCAGCAACAAGTTCAGCAGATATTCCAGGTTCATTGGCAGAATGGCCTGCATTAGGAACCACCTACAATAAAAGCACAAATGATGTAATGAGCTTTTTTTTAAGTATAATTCATTATAATCCAAACAAAAGACCTAAATATTTGATTTCATCGAGTACGAACATGATCTAGAATCATCAAACGATTACTGAATCAGTAATTGGTTCACGGGATTTGAAGTGCAAAAGTACCGAATCTAGTCGTTATAACGAGTTTGATTTCGATTAACCTAGATTGAAAAACGATTACTTCATATAAAAAAGGAGTGAATATGATTTTACGAGCAATTTTACTCTAGCAAATTTTTAATCCGAAACCAAACAAATATGATGTTTTAGCTCCATCAAAAATGAACAAGTAGAATATTAAACGTCATAAGTATTAAATAGAAATCATCAACGTACAACTTATTTATATCTTGATCAAGGGGAACTACAACCAAGAATAACCACGTTTGATGTACAGAAGACTTCATCGATTCGGCTTATCTTGAATGTGGGGAGGCAGACCTAGCTGCCATTCACCGCCTATAATATAATGCGTTTCGCTACAGCAGAAGAAAGGATAAATGGCATAAACATATATTACCTTAAAATCAGCTTCTGGCCACGCTTTATGGAGATCCCATGCTGACATTATCGGGCAAACAACATCATATCTACCCTGCAAAATCAACAATTACACATCAATTCGATGACCTTGCAAGGTAGATTCTTATCTTTATATTTCTCGACTTTTATGTTTTAGTATTCCCAGTCACCGTGATGCGAAAAAGGCTTCCATTCAAGAGTAGAGTTAACTAATTATGACTAAACAAGTGTCGGAATTTTTATTCCCTGGGAATGGGATACCCCAGAACTTGACATCGGGATCCCAGACCCACTTGGCTTACCTACATTTTCAGGTAGCCAGTTTTTATCCTAGAACACAAAATAACTTTCAAGTTTAAGTATGTCATTTCAAAAAATAACACTGCCTTTTCAAGTTCTAAAAAAATTTTTAATCTTCATTTGATCTACCAGCATTAGCATATTAGAGATGAAGAATATACCTGCACAATAGTACACTTAATGTGCCTTATTTTGTCGATGTTATCAAGCAGGAAGGAATCAGAAGGAAAGAAACCTTTATTCACAAAGAAATGGTTTTCTACACGAGCGAAGGCCTGAAAAAAGAGAACAAGATGTTAATCCCAACTTCAAGAAAAAACCAGCGAAAGGATATGCATATTCACAAAACTTGCTTCAAAATGAGGAGGGATCCACATAGAAGGCAAAAAATTACTCGACACAAAACCCAATGTCCAAAATCAAAACTCGTATTATAAGTTAATATGCCACCAATTCAAATGAAAAGCTGATAGAATCCAACTTAAAAAGTACAAACACAGAAATCACAAACATACCAGCGAAAAATCATCATCATCCCCTCGCTTAATGTTTTCTTCACTAGGAATAAGATGAGCTGTCATCATTTCCCATGTCGTCCATGCTTTTGCAGCTGCCAGCTAAGTAAACCACAGGAAGATCTGATTATTATTGAGAAAACCGGTATCGAAAAGAGCAAAAGGAAGACCAGAACTCTAATATAAGCTAAAGGCAAATTAGTCTTCTTTCCATAAGTGCTTTTTGTACATAATAAGCCTTAGAAAGCTCGAAAAAGATGCACCAAAGAAAAGGAAGACAGACTACTATGTGTCTGTCCCACAACCAATGTTACATAATTCGCTTTTAGAATTCGCTATTCGCTCAAGATGACCAAAAAATAGCCTAAAACTGACCATAATTCGCTTTCTACGATTTGCGATTCGCGAGGGAATTATTGAATCGTGTGACAGTGCCCACAGCAAACAGATACATTTCCAAAAAGGATGTTGATGTCATTCCTAAGTTAAAAAATCATATGACAGCCAGCAAGAAAACTTCCAAATAACTTTCCTTCTCTCTGTCTTGCAACCTACATGGTACAAATGCCCCAAAAAGAACTCGACATAAAAAGCTCATTATACACGTAACTGTAGGTAAGGTATCCCAAACACTATACTTTGTTATGTTCAGCACAAAAGCCATACAAACGGAGAAGTTTGCCTAGTTTGGGAACATGAACTAAAACATTTCAAGCAAGCCATATACAATCCAGAGAAAAGGGTTAATCTTATTTGGAACCAAGAGTTCTAAACAAAATAGAATATATGGTGTATCAAGCCTTCAACCTCCGTGATTCTTATAGATCGTTCCATTAGCATGCATCCATTCAGATTGGTTCACGGACAGACACAAAAGTACCCATGCCCGTAACAATTCACAAACGTCACAAGTTCACAACCTAAAGGAACAAAGACTATAAGAGGACAAAGTAACCTGTGTTTCTTTATCATCCGAGTTTAATCTCTTGTGGTAGGCATCAACAAAACATCCCTTTTCGCTTTCAGGAATCAGATCTCTAAATGACTCCCAAGCTGCATTGAAGGAGAAAAGATAAATAAAATTAACAAGTTAAGAGTAACGAAAAGAACTTCAAAATTTGTGCTCTCAAGAAAATGCGATCCATATACAACATTTCATCACCCCAAATCCCAATGCCATTAAATGCCTCCTATCTAAGCGGGTTTGGGGAGCAAATGTACGCAAGTTAACCCTTGTAAAAAAAAAGGTGTTGTTTTCAATTGACCCTTGATAGAAAACAAAGAAGTGCACAGATGTTTTCATGTACAAAATTAGCCCCCGACAGAAAGATATTAAATCTGTAGATAGATATCTGAATAACAAAAGAACCTACCATCAGGAAAAATAGCAGCGGCACCCCCTTCATAGAACCAATCAATCTCTTTTTTGCGCAAAAGAAAGATCCCCCTAAGGACTAGACCAGTGACCTTTATATAAATTTAAAAAAAAAAATCTTCTCAGTAAATTTAGGTTAAAGAATAAGTTGTTGGATTCACAATAAACTAGAAAATGAACGCTGAGAACGGACCTTGTCGGGGTGTGACTGACTGTATGCAAGAGCCAGAGTACTTCCCCATGAGCCACCAAACACCTGCACATTGGGAAGAATCAACATCACATAAACGCATAATAAACCCACAAACTATTGAAGATCAAAAAACAAGAAAGTCAACCTGCCATTCAGGTACTTCCAAATGCTCTCGAAGCTTTTCTACGTCTGCAACGAGATCCCATGTTGTATTCTCCTCCAGACAAGCATGGGGGGTACTCTTACCAGATCCTCTCTGCAAAGATACAAAGAGAAGCACATTTATATAAATGTTGAAAGAAAAAAAATTCAGCGTTACAAAGTCAACTATTGTTGCTAACCTGATCAAAGAGGATGATTCTGTAAAAATTGGGGTCAAAGAATTTTCTATTACTTGGTGAAGTTCCACCACCTGGTCCACCATGGAGAAAGACAACTGGCTGCAAAACAAAATTCAAAGTTTCAAGCTTTATATGCTAATGAACACGGTGAAGTAGAAGGGATACAGGATGCGGGAACTATAGCTCTGACAAACCGGATTTTGTCAATGGCTGAAATTTCAATAGAGAAACTTCTATACAAGAATATGTGCTATTATAAAAATATATTATTTTCTCTAAACTTGCAAATACTACAACAATACACTCTGCGCCGCACAAATTGCTGAAGTAGAACCCTCAACAAGAAGCATCAAGTATAAATTAAAGCAACTCAGAAATTTACCCACCCATCTGACCACCATCTAAATCAATTCTATAGCATCGCAATCTCACACGCCACTTTGGTCACATCTAAGACTTCGATTTTTATCAGTCTGATATTGTCTTCAGAATTTTTTTTTACATTTTACCTTTGCTGTAAAGATAAACTTATACTTGAATTCCGATAAATGAACATGACAAGAAATTGAGGATCTTGACAGAGAAGAATATCGAATGATCCTAATGGCTAAAAAAACAAAAAAAACAAAAGCATCTTATAATCCCATCATGTTTCTTACTTAAGTTATATACTAGCCATCGATCCTACTCCATTCCGTTCAATGTTATTCCTTCAAAACTAACCTACATAGGTGAAAGTGAAACATATAATGTGATCCTCAAACAAATCCCATTTGGTTCTACACACTATCCAATTCACTAATATCAATGAGACGAATCAAACATGTTAAATTTGAAGTTTAGTGACAAACACCAAACGAGGCGGGCACACAGAATTATAGAGGGAGGCAGGGAGCACTTTTACTAGATTTATAAACTAGTTGTTGAATCCAAATGCAAACCATGATTTAACTAACACAAGACAAGTCAAAATTTAGTTTTATAACATACATTCCCAAAGAAACCTAAGTGTAAGCAATTGGTTTTGGACTTTTGGTATAGCAAAAACACTAAAGACCCAACATCAGAAAAACAAATAGGCAACACAAAGCAGCAATCTTCACACCAAATTGCACCATGAAAAACAAATTTGATCACAATCTCAACTAATAACACAAGACATCAAAATGCCAAATCAAAAATGAGTCACTCACATGCCCATTTGGATTCCCAGATTGCTCCCAATAAAGAGTGTGAATATCTGAAACCTTCAAGAACCCAGAACTATAAGGTTCTATAAGAGGATACAGATTTGTATTCACTTCACATACTTCTTCCTTGCCCTCCAATGCCATATCTAACTGCTTTTCAATACTAGGAACACAATTTCTCACTTGAAACCTAAGTTTTCTTCTTTGTTCTGCACAAATAAATATAAATTACATAAATTTAGCCCAAACCCATTTCAGTAATCAATCAAATACAACTACCCACCCACCTCAAAATTAGAACTTTTTTCAGTGTCAGCTTTCTTCTCTTGTGCATGAAAAGTTTAAAAGATAATTACTTTAATTAAACTAAACCCCTTGTTAATAATTAATCAAATACAAATATGAAATACCCAGATCAAAATTAACATAAAATAAGTGAAGACCTGGGAAGGAGAAATTGTGTTGAGTGGAAAAAGAATAGGATTTTAATAAAGGAGATAAATAAAAAAGAGGCAAAGTTTTAGAAGGAAGAATAAAGTTTGCCCCAAACATCATCATCCTAATCACAATAATTCTTATAGAACATAGTAAATTTTGGTATTACCTGTATATATTTTACCAAATTGAGGAATTTACAAGAAAAAGTAATCAAACTGTTAATTGTAGTTTCTGTGTCTTCTATCCGGTATTTAGATGTTCACACTGAAATTTACTCATTTCTCTTGGGCCTTGACGATTGATGGAGTACTTATACTTATACACAAGAGACGGTCTATAGGATAGACTATTGAATTGGGTCAGCCCAATTTTGTATTTTGATACTTTTAATATGCTATTTTTGGTTGGGCTGGACTTTGTGGTATCCGTCTATTGAATAGACCGTCTCCCATGAGACTTACTGATTCTTAATATTTCGGTTTCAGCCGCGGCCCACGGGCCACCTCTCATTCCTCATAAATTTGTATGAGTTGAGTTGGATAATCTTAACAATTTCATAAACATAAATTGGGTAACAATTTTGTTCTTTAAGGCAATTCAAAGTTGTACTAAACAACAATCGGGGTCGATCTTAGGGGTAGGCAAGACTCAAGAGGGTATAATGTCAAAAAACAAAATTAATTGTTGTAGAAGGGTCCATATAAGTGATAAATTGCAAAGAGAAAGGACCCTAATGTGCTATTTCACCCTTAGCCCCAACATATCTAAGGCGGCCATAACAACAATTTGAAAGAATGAATGCAAAATTGTTAGATTTCATATATATTGATCATGGTTTGATTAGTTTTAAGAAATAACTAATAATTAAATATTAAAATATTAATTTAATAAAAAAAACTATCTAGAATAGTTCTACCTCTCACCAAATTTCCAACAAAATTCTGAAATTCTGATTAACTAAGAATAAGCCTAAGTTTGAGAGTGTTAACTAAGAGTGACTCTAGATAACCTGAAATGGTTTTACCCGTCATTTTGAAAAAAAAAAAAAAAGCAAAATTAAATTAGAAAAAAAAAAGTAAAAATTATTAAAAGAAAAAGAAACAGGTAAGTTATACTTTAAGACTACAACAAATTGAAAGACCCTCGTAGAAGGCTGTATCAAATAGCGATGTGGACGAGGATATTCAGAATTGTCATATTTCATACACAACGATCGTGGTTTTGTAATTTTTGAATTATATTTGGTATTAGGTTCTATGTACTTGCTATTTTTTATCTCTGATGTAGATGTCGTATGACTTTTTATTAATGAATCAGGTATTATTCAAAAAAGAGTTAAGTTATACTTAATATTTTATTTTATCTTTTGACTTTAATATTTTTGTATATTTATTTATTTTTTTTTCTATTTTTATGGTAGATGGTTATTATTAACCTAAAAAAAGGTCATTATACATGTGTAAGGAACCTTAAAAGCGCTTGTGGCTCAATGGATAGAGCATCTGCATGTGGAGCAGAAGGTTTGGGGTTCGACCCCTACTAGGCGCAGGTATCAATTGGGGGGTTTCTTGACTGTGCGCATCTCTCTTTACTCCCTCCTTAGGGGTATAGGTATGATTTGTCCGCATCCTTCAAGAAAAAACAAAAACTCCCCACTCGGACCCTGCTTTGTGCGGGATACCGAGAAGGTCCTTTACCTTTATTTATGAACCGTAACTAATGTGCTTTAGTTCCTTAAATTTGATATATTCTTATTAAATTTTTTTATCTAAAAATCATTATGTAGCATATTCAAAGGATTACAATATTTAATTGTTTACAAATTCTTAAATTAGATGGTATTACGATGTGATTATATCCATTGAGTTGATTTATTATATACTTACATTAATTACAATATCTAATTGAAAGTTTGCAAATGCAACTAGTAGTCTAGTACTAACCTTGTAGTATAAATTAATGGTAACAATTAAAAATCAAGCTATTATACACTGATTAGTCAAAGAGATGTAATTAATTAATAAATGTAATTAATTAATAAATTAATGTAGAAATCTGAAGTATGAGTTTGCATCAGGAATTTCCATGAGGGAGTGACATTAGAGTAATTAACTACCACTCTTTTAGTCTTGACTTATAAGCTTAATTAATGCGTTGATATAAATCACAAAATTTTATTATTATTTGTTATTATTGTTATTTGTTTATAAATATTTTTATAAATATTCTCCTGGATTACGGCTGGTTCCTATGATCATAAATTTACAATGGCTTATTACATTTATAAATAAATTAAATAATATTAACATAAACATATTATAAATAAATTAAATAATATTAACATAAATTTTTAAATAAATATATATTATCAATTAATAGCCTACATATTATAAATAAATTAAATATTATTAATCACAACACAATACACATATTTAAATAATTAATTAACACAAACATAATTATATGTTAAATAAATAATTTATAAAAAATGGAAAAATGCATCGAAAGCGTCTGAAATACATAGGCAAATTAACGCACGTGAAAATACCATGGCAAATTCGCACAAAACGTGCGAATGTATGGTACATTCGCACGTTTTGTGCGAATTTGCCATGGTATTTCGACCTGTGCTTAATACTCATGTTATTCACATTTCGTGCGATTTTTCCATTTTTTAAAAAATTATTTATTTAGATATAATTATTTTATTAATTATTTATTTAAATATTTATTTATTTATAATATTAATTATTTAATATTATTTATTTAAAAATTTATTATATATATTTATTTATTTAAAAATTTATGTTAATATTATTTAATTTATTTATAATATTATATATTATAATATTTGATTTAATTTATTTAAAATATTTAATATTATTTTATGTTTGATTTATTTATTTAATTTATTTAAAATATTTATTGTTTTATGATTAATTAATAATTTAATTTATTTTAAAAATAAGTATTGAACTTTATTAAGTTTTTGATTTGAAGTTATTTAGCATATAATAACATATAATAAAATTTATAATAACATATAATAATAAAATTTATAATAACATATAATAATAAAATTTAATAATAACATATAATAAATAAATTAAAAAAAGGATAACCGTACAAAATTCAAAAAATGTAAATGTGAAATGCTGAGTAATGCGAAAATTCCATACTTAAGCACAAAATGTGCGAAAACACCATGGTTTAAGCACAAAGCGTCTGATTGTACTCATGTACACTCACCGTTTTGTCTGAAAGCGCCATGGTATTTTGCACATTTTCTTGAATGTGCCATGGAATTTTCGCACATTTCGTGCGATTTTCACATTTTTTTTTATTAATTAATTATTTATTATTTAATTTATTAAATGTATATTTATTTAAATTATTTATTTAATTTATTTAAAATATTTATTTTTTTGTGATTAATTAATTATTATAACAATAATAAAAATTATAACAATATTATATTAAATTAATTAAAATTATTATAAACAAAAAAATTATTATAACATTATTAAATTATAAACAAATAAACAATAACATATTTCAAAACAAATAACAATAATAACAAATAATAATAAAAATATTTATAAACAAATAATAACAATAACAAATAATAATAATAATATTTATAAACAAATAATAACAATAACAAATAATAATAACATTTATATTAAATACATAAAAAAAAAATTTATAATAAAATTTAAATAACAATAACTAATAATAATAACATTTATAATAAAAAAAAATAAAAAAAAGGAAAATTGTACAAAAAAAACAAAAAAAAAAAATTGGGGTGGCGATTTTATTAAAAGGGTGGCGACAAATAAAAATTGGGTTTATTTTTGAATGTTTACTTGGACTTCATGTGTGAAGACCATATCTTCAATTATTATATATCCTACCCATTATATTCCACATCTTCAATCATTGTATATCCTACCTATTATACTCCCTCCGTTTCATAATATTTACTACTGATTGTGACATTTTCCGACACAACATGTCCTATTACGTAAAAATAATGTATTTAATAGTGAACACCAATATGAAATATTATGAAACGGAGAAAGTATCTGACAATAATATATACGCACAATAATAAGTAAATAATAATAGTGAACACCAATATGAAATAAAGTCCTATTACGTAAAAATAATGTATTTAATCTTGTAAGTTAAATTTTTTTGTAATATGATTATTCGAGAAAAATACAAAATTTATCTCATAATATAAATATAATAAATGTTTCCATTAAAAATAAAAAATTAAGTATAAATTGCAAAACTTAATTATACAGAAAAGTGCATCTAAATTCATGAGACCCTAATCGGTCAGACATCAAAAATGTGCCGAAAACAGCCTAGGAGTACAACAAAATAAAGAGCTAACAACTCATTATATACTTACTATTTATGCCTGATTTCCTTAACCATATTAAAGATCGATGTACATGTGCCAGTCACCATAATCAATAAACTAAAGCATACAATTCCCCAAATAAAACTCCGCTCAACGAATCGAATTAAGACCAACTAGCATTAATCCTCAAACTTCCATTCTATTGGCTAATACTAAGAGGAATTTAACTCAAATATATCGCAATCCTAAGTTAAACCAATTCTCAAATTTCCGTTTTATTGAAAAGGCTAACAAAGATGTTTAAATCGAGATTCATTAAGCATAAGTTCAATCATAGAGATTTCACCCTAACCCTAAATAAAGAAACTACTCACAATTCATGATTATGTGAAACATATAATAAACAATAGATGAAAACAAAGAACGGAATAATAATACAAGAAAACTTACAAATCCGAAAGATAACATAAACGAAAATACGAAATCCAAATGTAACAAGATTCTTAAAAGGTTGCTTGAAAGAAAACTCCAAAAAACTCTAATGAAAATTACAGAAAATTAAAACTAAAACTGATAAATGTTACAAAAGTAACCGCCACTTTATATAATGGTTCCAAAAATTAGAGAAGAAAATCGTCAGATTGTCGCTCCAGAGCTCACAGCCGAGTTGGCTGTAGGTGGTCTTCAGAGGAAAGCCGAGTCGGCTGCACCAAAAGTTCCAAAAAAGCCGAGTCGGCTTTTTTGACTGACGGATTCAACAAACTTCAAACATTCGCCATTTCTTGCTTGGTTATCGAATATGGACATATAATATACCGTTGGAAAGCTCTTAAAATCCTCTTTCTAATGCCGCAAACCTTGAAATCCTCTTTCCAATGCCGCAAACTTTCGAATTTTTGTCTTTTTAAGCACTTTTCCATCCTTTTCTCTTTTGCCCATCTTCATTATTGAACATCTTCAAGCGAGCAACGATCTCTTCACATATTTTAGGGGTATTAGGCTATTTCTCCAAGCCTTCACCCTCTTATATCTCTGGTACTTAACTAAAACCTCCAATTTTGCCTCAAAAATCACATTAACACAAGATTGACCTCATGAGACAAAATCTACACAAAACACTAATAATGCACTTAAAAACCCGCTAAAACTTCATATAAGGAGCATAAAATTAACACGGATAGTGCAAATAATTGCACTTATCAAACTCCCCCATGCTTAGCCTTTGCTCGTCCTCGAGCAAATCAAGGTGAAAACACAAGTAAAATAAGGCCAAGACATGGTCTCCAAATCCTAAACTATTTCTTATGCCTCCCTTCCTAGACGCCTCTAAATCCCGGTGTTCGACAAGGTGTCCAAATCATTCATACCACTTAACCCCTTCACTTGGCTAACACAACACACAAACAAAAAGAAAAGATAGACGTGTAAGATCAAAAGACATCAAACATCAAAAACCAAAAACACTGCTCTTCAACCGCCTTATAACTCCAAAATGAATATGAGAAATGAAAAATGAAAAATCTATAACTTATTCCGCCAAATGTGGCCTACCCAAATTCCTTCCTTATATCTCCCACTTCTTATGTCACTGCCCCAGACAAAATGAAAACAAGCATACTTTGAATCTCTCTTTTTTCTCTCATTTTGCCTACGGGCTCATTTTTGGGTCTTCGCCCTAGCCACTCATTCATTTTTTCAAATCTCACTTGCTCACCTACTCATGCCGCTCTTTTGCCTAGGTCGCCTTTTCGGGTTTTCAACCTAGTCGGGTTTTTCTCTTATCAAGCATGAATACTTTCCCTTTTTCCATAAAAAACAAAGTACAAATCAAGCTATAAGAAGAAAAATACAATGCATGATCAAGCTTAATCTATACAAACATATGGGATAGAGAACACGAATAAACAAGCAATGGGTTCCCCATGCTTGCTTTTCGCGGTGGATGGCGATAGGGTGTTCAGCAACCTTAAATGGAAGTAGGGTCTTTAGTAACCCTGGATATGACAATATAGCACAAACATGAGAATGCAGCCTACCTAATAAGCACCAATGTTGAATCGGGATAGAACTATCGATTGCAACATTACCTCTTAAACCTGGACATCGGTTCTCCTTATGGCTCCCCAAAAGTAAAAGGCTTCCTATCTTAGTCTCCTTCCCCTCATATAATGATCTCACATGTAAGCCCATCAAAATCCCAAACCCCTTATCAACCTCAAACCCAACCCAACACATAAATCCATCATCACAACCACAACATACATAATGTACAAAAATAAACAACCCAAACTCCAAAACTGCAAGGCTTAAATAATGGAGCTCTTGGATCTCGCAATCCAAGAACTTACTTTGGATCAAAGAGGATGGGGGCTTATTTTTTGTTCAAAATTTGTAACTTAAAAACATGCAGTAGTTAGTAAAGGCTGATGTGCGAGAATTTAAGTGAGGATAGCTCAATGGGTCAAGGTATGATAATATAGAGAAAGAAGAATGAAGATAGAAATAGAAATATACCTACAAGCGACGCGGCGTAGGAGGATATTGATAGCAGCAATGGTGATAGCATCTCCAATGAACACTCACTCTCCTTTTGTCTAGCCTCCTTAACAGGTTTATGGCTAAAAGAACTAAAACAGAAGCATTGCACATCTTTCAGATAATATACCCAATTAGCCTCTTCATCATTAAAATTTAAATGAATGTCCCCAGCAAGTCTTTTCTTTTTCTTTCTCTTTTGAGAGTTATCCTTGCGACATTCTTTCTCGCGAGTTTCATAGGGGACAACATCATGGCTCTGTTAGGGTAAAAGATTATCAGAAATTACCTTGGAAGGTGTGGAACTCTCCCTTATCACTTCATGCATATCATGCATTGATTTTCCGACTTGTAATTCAATTACCTGCACAAACTCATCATCTTGCAATAGTTCATGGGTTAGATCAAACTCCTCATCACATATACCTTCCCAATTCATCACTTCTTCACGTCCCCCGGTGCCTTTAAGGAGAGCCTCTAGGGCATCAAGGTCCGAGTCATAACTAGACTTAGTGGGGGTATCAACACTACACACAGAATTAGCAGAGGCAGAACAAACAGGGGAACGATCAATATTGAACTCATGCATAGGTTCAATCATAGACTCAAATCGCACACCATCAATCAATAAAACATCAATCCATTCTTCGAATTAGAGATTTCACCCTAACCCTAGATAAATAAACTACTCACAATTCATGATTATGTGAAACATATAATAAACAATAGATGAAAACAAAGAACGAAATAATAATACAAGAAAACTTACATAAACGAAAATACGAAATCCAAATGTAACAAAGATTCTTAAAAGGTTGCTTGAAAGAAAAACTCCAAAAAACTCTAATGAAAATTAAAACTAAAACTGATAAATGTTACAAAAGTAACCGCCACTTTATATAGTGGTTCAAAAATTAGAGAAGAAAACCGTCAGATTGTCGCTCCAGAGCTCACAGGTTCACTATCAATGTGAAAATCACACCGAGAATGAATTTTTAAAAATTATCTGAAAATCACAGGTTCACTATCTCGGTCAGTAGCAAGTATTATGGAATTGAGAAAGTATAAAATTATGAAAATGTTTAAAAAGAATGAATTTTTTATTTATCTTTTTGTTACAAGGTAGGTTTTTTTTATATAGGGGTATATATAGGGTTTTTTTGTTAGAAGGTATAGGGCAAAACTTAGATGATCATATAACTTGAAACCTTACCTTAATTAAGAAAATTAGCTCTTATTTCATCCAAGTCAAGACTTAATTCTTGAGAAGGAAAGTTAATATTTATAAAAGTCTAAAACTTAATTGTTTTTGAAAAATTATCTACAATAATTCAACTTTTCTGTGATTTTTCTGCAATAATTTCACCTATTGATCAACCATGAATAATCCAAACTTTGATAGGTATTTTTCTAGAGTAATCCAAACCATAAATAACTTGTTATAACAAGTTTTATTTTTTAAAAATAAAGCTAAATCAAACATAAAATGTCGAAAAAATATTAAAAGTGTTATAAAAAAATTTCGATTTTTTTATTATTTAAAAATTTTTTATGTAAATTTTCAGAAATTTTACTCTAGTTTTACATTAATTTTCAATTAACTTTTTTTGTGAATTGTCTACCTATTATAGAAGGTCGTCATCGGACTACCTATGTTTACTCTAGGCAATTACCCTCTAAAGTTGGGATTCATAGTAAATATAATTAGAATAAAATCATATCATACAAAATAAAATTGTTATAGTACTGAAAGTTTAGGGATGAAGCAAAGATTATAAAACTTTAATTTTTTACAATTTCTTTTGAAATGGACACTTATGCCCTTTAAAATTGCATCAAATGTAAATAATATTTAATACCAAAATGTAATATGAAATCTTTGATGCTTGATTATTCGTTTATAAGTTATAACCAATAATAACAAACACAAAATTTATATCATAATTTAAATTATAAAAAGTCACTATTAAGTACTATTAGAAGTTTAAGTATAAAAAGCAAATCTTAATTATAAAAAAAACTACATTTTAAACCTAATTTAAATTCCTAATTTCTTGAGACCCTAAGCGGTTGAACACTCGACTAAAATCGCCCATAAGTACAATAAAATAAAGAGCTAAAAAGTCACTATTAAGTACTATTTATGCCTGATTTCCTTAACTATATTAATAATAGAAGTACATGTGCCAGTCACCATAATCATTAAACTAAAGCATACAATTCCCCAAATAAAACTCCGCTGAACTAATCTTAATCTATTGTTAGATTTATAATTTTCATTACTCGACGTAATCTTCAAATAACACAAGCAAGGAATCGTAAGCGAACCAGTAGCTCCCAACAATGCACCAGCAAGTGACATTAAGTACCCAAAAAACGGCAGAGCTAATGCTACACCAACTTGTATACCGACTAATACGACTCTAATCACAATCTTGAAAATCTTGTTCTTGTTATACTTGTTTGAAAACCATCCCTCAGTTGTGATCACGATGGGTTTTAAAAGTAATCCATATTTAACAAGAGAATTAATGATTGTTGTATAAATAGTAATTTTTAAGGTAATTTTATGGATTTGTAGATTTAAGGTTATTTGAGACTGGGTCCCACTCCCAAACATGGAATATCCTAAAATTGCCATTGAAATGTATATAAAAGAGGAAAAGGCAAAAGAAAAGAATAAGGCCTTGAAAATAAGGTGTTTCTTTTGCATGGACGTGTATAAGGTAGAAAAAATGGGATGTGAAGTGTAACACAACATGTATAAACTAACGGCTGTTGGGAGTCCTTTCCAATTAAAAAATGATGTGGTTTGAGTTTGGTGGAATCCGATTCCATCAAATAAACCGACCCAAAACACTGATCCTAGTATCACAAATGCAGCTATACAACCGGTGGCTGATATATACGCGAAAATGCTTAAGTTATCGATTAAGACTGTAGGAAGAAGGATTAACGCGATTATTATGATGAAACTTGATTTTCCATCAATTGATAATGATAATAGTCCGGGCCCAGATATATGGATTGCAAATTTGGGGAATAAAGCGTGCAGATTATCCCCCTCTAAGATTAAAAATCCTGTAGTTGCCATAAAAAGATCGGCATATAGAACTACCGATACGATTATTTTTCCGATTTTTCCATAGGCATGTTCTCCTATGTCGGAGTAACCTTTGATATTTGAATCCACGTCCATGCACTTTTTTAGTAAAAGGCCTGTGTAGATGGCTAAACCCGAAATTGTAAATAGGATTAGTAAGCTCATCCAACCTCCTGAAGCTAAAGCATAGGGAACTATTATAACACCATTTCCTGTGAATTACAATGAAGAATCAAAAATTATTGTTTTCAAATATAGTATAACTAGATAGTAGATTTGAGTAGGGATGATCGATGAACCAACCTATAATGGTATTTGCCCCATTGAAAAAAGTCTTGAAGAAGGAAGTGTTTCCTTCTTTAAGAGACGAGATTTGGTTATCGTTGGCCTCTAACTGCTCGACTGTTGCCATTGTTGAACAAGCGTTTCCACTTTGTTCATCAACCTCCATTATATTGTTAATTTATGGGTATCTTTAGCTAATTAAAACTGAAAGTGAAGCTAATTAAGTAGAGTATCAATATATATATTGAAGACCAAGTATTTTTGTGTAAGTTCAGAAAAAAAATTTATGTATTCATTAATATTTTCTTAATAGAAAATAATTGATATGTTCTAACTTCTAAGACATGATTTCAAACACTTATATAACAGTAGAAACTAATGTATTATTCTATCGAATATGTAAGCAAAAAATCAGGGATATTATTCTCATTGATTTATTGGTCAAACGACAACCAATGATTTAAGTTTTGGTATCTTTTTTTGCTACTTCATTTTTGTAGACAAAAAATTTGACGGTTGACTTCTTGACCAATTGAAGCCACAAATTATTTGCTTTACTCTTAAATGTTACATAGAAGTAACAAGATCTTGACATTTAAAACTAGATCGTTTTTCATTAAATGAGTTCCGTTTTTCACTAAGTGAGTTTCGTTTTTAGTAATTAAAGTCATGTTTTTGTCTACACCTTGCAGTATGATATAGGGTGGATGGCTAAGAGATGAGGCGAGGCGAGTGGATACTACCCAAGAGTAGGGCTTTTCATGCTCATGCTCATACTCATAATACCCGCCCCAATTGAACAGATGTAATACAAAACCCGTATAATTTTACTCGTCTATCATCCCTAATGATAAATTGATAATTTTTACAGAATGAAGCTGATTTTCACTATATAAATTAATATTTTCTATAACATTAGCTAAATATGATCTAAATTAATTCTACTTTTTAATGTTTTAATTATTTTATGGTGAGTAAATTAATTTGATCCAAATACATAAAACTAGAGTATATTCGTTCGACCACCGATGTTGACGAGGATATATTTGAAGCCCACAATATCATGTGAAAGTACCTATCAAGTATTCAAATTTGAGAACGGTATGTACACGAATACAACATGCATGCAATATTGTACTATATTAATAAAATTTATTTATTTTAATGCATACATGCCTACTTGGACTTCTTGGACTACTTGTCTACTGAAGTAGTACTAATTCCGTGAAGGCATTATATTCTATCAAACTATGAATCATGGCACTCCAAGTATTCTAAGTAGACTTTACAATTAGGGCTGTTTACAACTATACAACTATAATTCTATTATAAAAGTCTTAAGCATTAAATTGAAACATTAATTTTTTTAAGATACGAATATGCGTTTTGTCATTTTTCATATTAAAATTATTAAAATAATATTAATTTGGATTAATTCTTACATTTTTAGAATGAATTCTTAATTTAAAGACAAATTACGAATTAATCAATATTTACATTTTACCAGAGAAGTCTCACATTTTTTAGTGTTCTCAATCATATAGTAGTATATTTTTATATCAATAGCTAACTTATGAAAAAATGATAAAATTTGTTAGATTGCCCTTGATGATGAAAGACGTATTTAGTTGTTAATTAGGACCTTTGACGAATTAAGACGTATTGCCTAAATTATTTATCCTCAGTTTATATTAGATTTTCTTTACTATGGTTTTACATGTTAATATATTATGCAAGTTTAAAAGTATACAAAGTTAAATAAGCTAAGAAGTTATTTCCTAATTAGTTTTTAATGTTTAATTAAATTAATTCAAACTTAAATGTGATATTCAAATGTTTTTTTTATTGTGTTTGAATTTTAAAATGTAGGTTTAAGAAACAAATGTTTAGAAGATTTTGAAAAAAAAACCTTCAAAATATTCAAACAACCGCATAACCACCTTCCTAAGTCTTAAAATATAGCCGTTGGAATATAACACCACATAATTCAAGTATATATATTATCATAAAAATGCATCATCTCAAAATATACGGGTATTAATCACCTAATTTTTAAAAAAATAAGAAAACTGAAGCTTTTAAAATAGACTAGCTAGTTTCCGATTTAATATGGTCTATGAAAAATCGGGAATAAATTGAAAAGCATATTTTAAATAAATAGGACCAAACTATTTAAATCGTAGACTAGACCAAATACTAAGTGGAGTATAGTCCCATTTGATTGACAATATGGACCGAATTTGTTTGACGTATAAAAATGATGGAATAGATGAGCTTCTTAGGTATTTCGAGGTGAATATAGACAATAGTGAATAGAGAGTATTGGTATGCAAAAATTGACATCTAGAATACTTCTCGAAACTAAAATCTTGTATCTTGGTCAAAGATTGACCATTAATACTAGTGGCAGTCGTTGTTTCACTAGTCACTACCACCAGTACTTCTAAGGATTGCATGTACTTACTAGAATCTGAATTATCGCCTTGTCGGTCTACTTAATTAGTGTTTCTCTACTTGTGAGATTATAACATTTAACTTAAATATGTGAGAATTTTTTAATTAAATGGTGTTTTTAGATCGTACAAATAAAACTTGCAATATAGAATTTTAAAAATAATGAGATCATTCAAATCGCATGTATAAAGTATTACTATTACTATAATATATAATGTTAAAAGAGAGTTAAAATTTAAAAATTAAATTAAAATAAAAAAAGTAAAGGAGAAATTTAAAAAACAAATTTATAGCAAAAATTAAAAAAAATTGCGGACAAAGAGTAATAAGCAAGCCAGATAAGAATATTCATTTTCTAGACACAAATTCTTACTTGAGACCGTCTATACAATAGACGTCTCAAGTTTGGATTGACCCAATATATAAATTTAAAAAAAAAAAACTAATTAGTGATTTTGTAAGTTAAAAGGAAGATATGGACTGGGCTCTTGAGAAACATCTATACTATAGACAGTCTATCAAGAGAGGACTTGTTTTCTAGAATTATTAGTCAAACACTCCTTTCTAATTAAGTTGACTTTGTATAAGCAATTTCTGTGGGATTATTATTTATTATTTATTTATTAACGCAGTCCCAGTGTTTGTACATAATATTGACTAAAGCTATCATCTAGGAGTACTATATATATATGTGTATACACATATCTTCATTTTTCATTCCAAACCATTCTCTATATTTTCTAACTAGTTTGATCATATATCTTTCAACTCTTTCAACTCATTTTTGGAGTTAAGGTTCTACAACTAGCAATTGTATACGTACATATAATTAATTTCATTAGTGAAGAAAAAGAAAAAGGTATTTTTTTAATGTATATTTTTAAATGCAGTTTAGTTCTGAAATTTTGTTTATTCTTACTGATTAGTACTATAATGTGTATCGTAACAAGAAGGAATTATCTAAAATGGTGGGACAACGCGTACGAGCGTCACCTTTCAAATACTTTGTGGTAAAATTTTCATCTCTTATTTTTTTACTTAAAATATATATAATTAATTAATTTACAGACTAAAAAATTGGTTTGGGTGAGTTGTTTTTTTTCTTTTATGAGTTAATAGAAGAAATAATTAAGAGGGAGAAAATAGTGATTTGAAATGTGTATGAGTCAAATTATTTATATAGGATGGACCAAAATAAAAAGTAGAACAATTTGGAACGAGGGGAGGAGTAAGAGATTATAATTGCATTAAATTATCATCAACAATTATGATAATTATGATGATAAAATATAAAATTAGTAGTATTACCATCTATTCTCATCTTATATTTAATTTTCTATGTTGGGTATGAATTAATCACAGGTGGACGCATTTACAAGCTCTCCACTAAATGGAAATCCTGCAGTAGTGTTTTTTCTAAACGAAGAAAAAGACCAAAAAAGTTTGCAAGCAATGGCTCAAGAGTTCAATTTGTTGACTTGTTACGTGACAAAAGTAGCATCTTTAAAAGCGTCTGATACTCCTAGATTTAACCTTCGATGGTTTGCGCCTGCTTCAGAGGTACTCATCAATTTATACTCCTTAAGTAAAGAGTTAGTGCATTAGTTAGACTACGTGTAAATAAAATCATACGTTACAAGTATTTTGGAACAGAAGAAAAATATGTACCATATAATGTATAATTAACATTATATTATTATTGTTGTGATGCATTAATTAGGTGAAAATATGCGGGCATGGAACCATAGCATGCACACATGCAATATTATCAGATGGTGCAATTCAAGGAAATGAAATAGAATTTGTGACTCAATCTGGAGTGTTCTTAGCCAAGAGAATTTTAGAATTCGAAACTGATTCAAATGGTCATAAAATTGGAAATTCTTTCATTCAATTATCTTTTCCTTTATATCCAACACTTCAACTTGAACCATTTGAGATGAAGTTGGTGCCTTACTCTCTTAAAGGTTCATCTACCTTGAATATCATGAAAATGCCTAACGAAAATGATCTCATCGTAAGTTTGTAGCTTAAATCTTGCACGTACTATCATTTATGCCAATAAATACAAGTTTTAATTGAATACAAAATAATTGAAAAATTGAGCATTATATACCTAGGTTGAATTGATGTCAAGCAAGCACGTGACAGATTATAATCCAAAAATGGATGAAATAAAGAAATGGCCAGGGAGAGGTGTTGCTATAACAGGATTAGCTCCTCCGAATTCTGGATTTGACTTCTTCACTCGTTTATTTAGTCCCAATTTCGGAATTGACGAGGTATCGTATCACTCACTATTAACCTATTAAACATATCATTTTACAAATATTTATATCATAAATGTTTAACAATAACTTTATCAACAAACTTATTATAATTAATCATTATTATAAAACATATGCACGTACATGCAGGATCAAGTGTGTGGGAGTATACATTGTGCCGTGGCGCCATATTGGAGCAAAAAGCTCGGAAAATCTAATCTTAAAGCTTATATGGTAGGAGAACTAATTATAAATTATATATAAAGTCTTATTTGAGACAGTTTTATCACTACATATATGAGTTAAATAGTCTAACTGATAGAATTTAGAAAATGGGTCTGGGCAACCCAAATAAGGAGGAGAAGAAGTAGTCCACTCATAAACCCAAAGAAGGTTCACTACTAAAACCAATTGGTGATAGCAGGAGTTACTCCTTGAGTTTATGAAGTGATGCATATTTTTCTCTTTCTCCGATGTGGGACAACTCACATGTGGGTAACACGTGAGTACTTCAACACTAAGTCACTAACTAAATAGTACACATTATTAGCATACAACTAGTCTCCTGAGAGACTGTCTTTCTAAGAGACGTCTTTCAGGCCCAATCCATTAAAGCTTATTGGCTTATTGCCTACATTTACTTTATATTTTCCCTAATGAGCCAACCCAATTAGAGACCATCTCTCACAAGAATTTGTGATTAGCATATGGAACCTAGTTTCACGAGAGTAGACCTAAATATATTATAATATACTCATAAATAAATATGGCCTAATATGTAAGAAAAACACTACTATTATTATCCGTTTGCATTTCCCCTAAAAAGCGATCACTTAATTAAAAGGGTTTGTTATGGCAGGCATCTCCAAGAGGAGGGAGTTTAAGGCTACAAGTAGATACAGAAGGTGAAAGGGTACTAATAGCAGGTGAAGCTGTAACTGTTATGGAAGGCTCTTTTTATGCTTAGCAATTATAATCACAATTCGGAAGCGTCACTTTATTTGGTCTTTCAATAACGACACAATTCTAGTGCCTTTTATTCATGTCATTAATTCTTTGAATTCGAGTTATTGTTTTATGGAACTATTCTATATTGTTGTCTTAATTATTTGTATCTTAATTCTCTCGTTTTTTTTTTCCTTTTTTGGTATATGTATATGAATAATCAATAATCTAATCAAATAAATTGATGTATTTATTCCAATGCAATATTATATCTATGTTCCAAGTATTACAAATCATAAACAACACAGATTGTAAAAATACTAAACAAAAACACAATGAAAGAAAAAAAAATTTGTATTATAAACAACAAAAATAAAAAATAAGAAAAAATACAAAACAAAAGGGCATACAAAAGAAACAAAACAAAAGTAATGAAGATTTAAAGCGCAAACAACAATCAAATTAGGGTTATGCGTAGAACAAAAAAATCCAAAATTAATATTAATTGAATTAGAGTTACGTGTAGAACAAAAAAGACCCAAAATTAATTTTAATCGAATTAGGGTTTATGCGTAGAACAACAATCAAATCAGGGTTACGTGTGGATAGATTAAGACCGGCCAAACTTTTATAATCGAAAATAAAAACAAAACAACAATTAAAAATAAATAGACTAACCTTTAAGAGTAGAAGCTAAGACTATAGATCAAAGGAAGATGAAGAGATTGTAAAAGAAGCAAAGAACAACAATCGAATGAAGGTTATGTGTAGATTAAAGACCCAAACTTAATTTTAATCTCCCTTGTGATGGAATAAGTTAAGAAGTAATGAAGTCAGATTATAAAGAAACGGCCCTATGTACTAATTTGAAGGCAATAATGAATTAGGGTTATATTAATATTATATTATATGCGTGGCTTTTTGGGTTTTGGGCTTATACTTTTATTATTTCAGCCAGTCTCATGAGAGACCGTCTTTCTGAGAGACGTTTCTCAGGCCCAATTCATTAAAGCTTATTTTCTACATTTACTCTACATTTTTCCTAATGGGCCAACCCAATTAGAGATGGTATCTCAAAGAGACCGTCTCTCACAAGAATTTGTGTTATTATTTATCATATCTATCTTCTATAACTAGTACTAAAACAAAACACGGCTAACGTCATCACCTTATTAAATTGCTTATGTGTCGTTTCCTCATTAAAAATTGTGCCTCTAAAATTTAATGATGATATCATTGTAATTATGATTATATTTGACTTGCTACTTTCTTATTGAGTATATATTATTATTCTTATTAATTGTTTTTTTTTTTTTTACTTTTTAGGTCAAATTGCATCTATTGTATATTAGGAAACTATATGAAGTATATTATATTTTATTTATTTCAATTATTTATGAAATGTTTTCGATTTTATTTATTAAATGAATATGATTTAGTGTATTGGTTATTGAATGATTTGAAATGGTTAAAACATAATACACTTTTATTAAGATTTGTTTTTGTTATTTATACTCTTGGTACAAACCATTTGCTCTTCTATTCAAGTTAACAAAATCATAATCATAACATATATTGAAAGTGTTGTGAAAAGCCACGTGTCTTTTTTTAAGAGCATTTGCCAAGTGGAACATTTTTAGTGGAGCTTTGCCATGTGTCATTAATCTATTAGATGACTAATTTATTGACTGAGATTATTGGTAAAGGGAAAGAATTATTGATTGATTTAGTTGCAAGGAATTATTAATTGATTTAGTTGCAGAAATTAGTATAAATTTGTGCCTAAATTATTTTAACTAATCTTTAAATTGACTGAAATCATTGAAAATATACTGATTTAATTGCAGGAATTATTGACTGATTTAGTTGGAGAAATTAGTATAATTTTGTGCCTAAATTATTTCAACTAATCTTTAAGTTGTCAATATCAACTTGATTTATTGTTCATGCATCGAGATGATACGATTTCTAATCCAAATTAATTTTCTATAATGATTGCAAATATTAAGAATTATTTAAGTGATATTTCTGACCTATTGAATATACTGATTTTGTGCCTAAGTTATTTTCACTAATAATACACTTTAATCTATTGACTAAAATAATTTGAAACATTATGAATCGTTTCAGTTTTATTTTTAAGCTATTCAGAACAGGTAATTTCATAAAATTGACAAAAATCAGTGGAAATATTGAGAACTGATTTACATGCTCAAATTAGGAAATAAAATATTTAAAGAATATCACTAATTGATTAATTTTTGCAATCAGTGATTTTGCTTGCAAATGTCTGATATTAAAAAATAATTAGATATACTTTAATCAATTGACAAAAATAATTAGAAACCTTATGAATCACTTCATTTATATGATGTATGATTTAGAACAGATAATTTCAGAAAATTGACAGAAATCCGTGGAAATATTGAGAACTGATTTACATGCTCAAATTAGGAAATAAAATATTTACAGAATATAATATTACTTTTGTATATTACTTTTGTTTTCTTATAGTTTTTTGCAGAAATTATGTATGTATGATTCACATAAATATTCATATCTAATGCTTTGTTATGTAATTATTATAATATTATTATTGCACAAATTCTTGTGAGAGACCATTTCTTATTGGGTTTACTAGTGGAAAAAAAAGCTTTTGGCTGCGGTTTTTTTGCCAATATAGGCTGCGGTTTTGACTCGCAGCATTAGGAATAGCAGCAAATGACACAATATTATTGGCTGCGGTCCTAAAAACCGCAGCCTATAGACCATATTTACAACAACAAAAAAAGCTGATTATTGGCTGCGGTCATTGCCAAAACCGCAGCCTTTGAGGGCTATTTTTTTTTTTTCATTTCGATCCTGTCACAACTTTTCCTTTTTTTACGCCATTTTTGTTTCATACTAAAAGCATCATTCTCCGAGTCATAATCTCACTGTGATGTTCTTATCTTCATCTTCTCCGAGTCATAATTTCAGTTTAAAACATTGACAAAAATAACAGAAAAAATAAACTAAACAAAATACATAAAAATCAAACGAAATACAGTAATAATCGAAACAAAATACATAAAAATCAAACGAAATACAGTAATAATTGAAACAAAATACATCAAACATAAACGAAAAAATATACATAAAAAATAAATGAAAAAATATCAGAAAAAATAAACGAAACCAAATACATCAAAAACAAACGAAATACTTGATTTCTTTAGTTTGTTGTTGTTCTTCTTGCTTGTTTTCATTTGTCATTTGCTTCTCTACTACAACATTAGCCATTTTTGTGGTATTTTTTATTCTATTTTTGTTTAATGATCTTTCTTTTGTGTTTAAGTCTGTGACTTTGTGTGGTTTTTAGTCTGAAATGTTTTAAGATTTTGGTCACAAATATATGGAACGAGAAGTATTGAAGAAAGAAGAAAGAAGTTCTTTAAAGTATGGAATAAGAAAGAAGAAAGAAGCGGCGGAATATATATTGAAGAAAGAATTAGGGTTAAAAGAAATTGAAGAGGCGCGTTTCACAAAATTTTTTTTTTAATGTTATTGGTTGCGGTCATTGCCAAAACCGCAGCCAATAATCAAAAAGAAAAAAATTTTATGTTATTGGCTGCGGTCATTGACAAAACCGCAGCCAATAACATAAATTAAAATTTTTTTTTGATTATTGGTTGCGGTTTTGTCAATGACCGAAGCCAATAACATAAAAAAAAAAATTTCGCCTTATTTTTCTTCTATTATCTGCTGCGTTTATTAGGAACCGCAGCTAATGTTTAGCAGCCAATAGCTTTTTTTCCACTAGTGGTTGGTCCATAAAAAAATGTGAAGAGTAGAAAATAAGCTTTGATGGACTGGGTTTGAAAGACGTCTCTAAGAGAGACGGTCTCTCAGGAGACTAGCTGTTATTATAATATTAATTATATTTGAATGGAGACTCATAAATATGATAAAGACACTATATAATTAAATTATTAATTAAAATTAATATTTTTATATTAACTTATATTAAAAAATCAGTGCATTGCACGGGTTGCTATACTAGTAAAAGTATAAATATAATTATTGTGCATAATGCTAAATATGATATAATGTACTTAATATATACAATTGTTCAGAGTGAAACGAAATATAACTCACTACAACATAAATTGCTTTTAGTGGGATATATTTAGCGACATTTAATTTAAATATCGCTATTTCAAATTTCTTATAGTGTATATAAAGGATTTAGTGACATTTATTAGAGTCTTTAGCGGCATATTAAAAAGTCACACAAAAACTTTTAGCGACATAGGATCTAGTGACATTTTACACAAATGCCACTATAAACTATAGTGACAATTACATTTGTCACTAAAGACCAAATTAAGTGTCGCTAAATCATTTTATGGTGGAACTTAAAATAAAAACTAAAAATTATTACACTAAAAATATGAATCAGTGACATTTTTTTAATGCCACTAAATGAAATGTCGCAAAAAGCTAAATTTGTTGTAGTGACTATAATATACTATTTGTTTTTAAAATTATAATTTCTTAATTTATACAAATATGTCAGAAAATTTGATTCAACTGTGCATCGCACGGGCACTATCTAGTACTTTCTGTTTCAAAATACTTGCAATTTTTTACTTTTGATGATGTCTAATATATTAATTCTTAATATTTCTAATCTAATTATATAAAAAAAAATTTGATATTACAAAAATTGTAAAAATACTATACAAAAATTACGAAAACAAAAACACTATGAAAGAAAAAAATAAGAAAAATTGTATTATAAACAACAAAAATAAAAAATAGGAAAAAAATACAAAACGAAAGCATATACAAAAGCAACAATGAATAAAAACAAAAGTAATCTTAGGAGTCGTTTGGTTGACGTAGGAATTAAATTCCTATGGGAAGTTGTAATTCATTGGAATTTACTTCCTTTGTCAATTTCCTAGGAAATACTTATTTTTGTTTGTTTGACAATAGGAATTTTTATTTCCATGGGAATTGTAAATAACCAAGGGGGGTATATGGTAATCTAATTCCTATGTCTCATAGGAATTAACTTCCCTTGGATTTTATAATTCCTAGGAATTTTAGTTTTTTTGGCAACCAAACAAATTACCATAATACTATTTCCTAGGAATTTAAAATTCCAATGTTAATAGTGGGTAACCAAACAAGCCCTTAGGGTTATGCCTAGAACAAAAAAGACCAAAAATTAATATTAATTAAATTAGGGTTATGTGTAGAATAAAAAAGACCCAAAATTAATTTTAATCGAATTAGTGTTATGCATAGAACAACAATCCAATCAGGGATTACTTGTCGATAGATTAAAGACCCAAACTTAATTATAATCAAAAATAAAAAACAAAACAACAATTAAAAATAAAAAAAAATAAAAAAAATAAAAAACTAACCTTGAAGAGTAGAAGCTAGGACTAAAGATGAGATTGTAAAAGAACAAAGGAACAACAATCGAATGAAGGTTAAGACCCAAACTTAATTATAATCGAGATGAATTAGGGTTATCTCTCTTGATGGAACTATGAATTAAGGCTAGAATGAATTAGGGTTATATACTTATATGCGTGGTTTCTGGTTTCTTTGGGTTTTGGGCTGATACTTGTACTCCCTCTTGTATTTTTTTGTTTATTTTTAGTATTTCTAAATTTTTAGCATTTCAAAATACGCATCATACACTATATTAATTTTAATATATAGTGAAGAAAAATGTGAGTGAAGGATAGAGTTCATTTGTAATTATTCTATTGGCCAATATTTATAGCAGGAGTGTTTATGGCAGGAATTTATGGGCAGGAGTGCAGTATAGTAATTCTTTTAATAGATGGCAATAAAAACAATGATATCAGGGATTTTGACCAGTAATTATTTTATTTATGGCAATAATAGTATAGTGATTATTTTATTTATATTTATGACCAGGGATTTGACAAAATTTCTACAATTTTAAAACGGCAGGATTACTTAAAACGGCATGATTATTATATGGCATAAAATCAGCAGGATCATTTAAAACAACATGACTATTATATGGCAGGCATTTTCCATGATTTTCGTGAATACTAAATAATATACTAAATATAATATATAATATACTAAATAATAAGGTTCTAAAACGACATGATTATTATATGGCACAAAATCAGCAGGATTATTTAAAATAGAATGATTATTATATGGCAGGAATTTTCAATGATTTTCGTAAATACTAAATAATATACTAAATATAATATATAATATACTAAATAATAAGGTTCTAAAACGGCATGATTATTATTTACAAAAATAAAAATCGGCTTTTATTACAATGGCATGAACATTATAAATGCATCTTTTGATCAACTTAATTAGTTGCTCCATACCATTTTTTTTTCTCAAAATTCAGTGATAATTCAATAAAAACAATGAGTTTAAATTACATTAATGAAATACAAAGTGATAGGGGAACATGGAAAATCAATGCAAAGGTCATACACATGTGGGAGTATATGTTAAATGTTTTATATGGATAAAACTTGAAGAGATTACAAGCACCACTACGAGATTACAAGTCTTTGCAACCTAATACAAATTTCTAGAAATTGAAATTACAACGAATTTAATTAACTTATAATAAATAATAATCTTAACCCGAAGATACTTTAAGAGATTAATTGAACAAACTTAGAAATAGAATGAAAGAAGAAATTTCCTCACATTAATAACTTGTAGAAATTAACTTGCAGATTAGAGAATATTGCAATTACTTAAAGAAATTAAGAAAATTGCACTGTAATTAAACTCTTTACAAGAAAATTGAAGCTATATTTATAAAGTAAAATTAACTACCCATTTATTCCATGATTTCTTACTTTTCTGTTTTTAGAAAATAAAAATAGAAAATTAATATTAGGTTAAACTTTTAAAATAACGTTTTCCAATTTAATAAAGCTAAAAATAGCCTTAAAATAAGCCATTATCACAAATCATTGAGATCCTTTTAAAGACGTCTCAAAAAGCCATCAATTCTAATATATATTATTTACTAAATATAGATTCTAGCCTTGAGTAGCTCTAGAAAGACGCTTCAGAGAGACCCATAAATTACTTTGGAAATTCAGTTCAGCCGTATAGCTTCAAACTCGCGGCCCACAAAGCTTCGGTCCATGTAAAACCTTCAAACCTTCAAACAGAAGGTGTATTGGGCTTCTTCACAGTCAGCATGCATGTGCACGGCCCATGCGAGTTCCAGCTTCAAACCAGAAGCTATTTTGGGCTTAACTTATGGCCCAAACGTTTCCTTTTTCAATTTAGCCTTATTTTATTATTCTTTTTGAACATGGGTTTTTATCCTCTAGTCCATGATTATAAAATAGAAATTTTATAATCTCCTTGGCCCTTCTATTTTCATAGTACTTGCCAATAATTTTCATGGAATTTTATACTTTAGTATAATTAGACCTTATAATTATACTTAAACTTTTATACTTTTTATACTCTAAATTATCCAACAATCCTCCCCCATTTAGAGTATATACATATTTCTCTACACAATCCAAGATTGTTCCATCTTATACATCAATGCTCAATGTCCAAAAGGATTGAATTGGCACCTAGTACATTCTCAACCACAAGTGAAAATAAATCGATGATGTCCAAAAGGATTGAATCAAAGATATATATTCATCCACCTAGAGAGAAGTACATACAGGATAATTTCTCTTTATACATTCAGCTTGACACTTTAAAGCCTGTGTCCGTATCTTTTTATAAGCTCATAGAAGTCTATATGTCCATCCTGACTTCCTGAAGTGGCTAACTTCGAACTTATATAGATAGGTTCTCCCATACGTAACTTTCGTGTCCTTGTGATACGACACATCCATCTAGAGCTCTTCAACTCTAGAACTAGAGAACTTTTTATTGACGCTATCTTAATTACATCACAAGCACCAAGTAACTCCCTTTGGGTCTTATACTTTGAGTTACTTAATAACATCAAACAAGAGATTTAACCACATTGAATCGTAAGACTCGGCGTTAACCGAGCATTAGATTGGGTTCCCTCATTAGTGTTAATTGGACATAACCCAATTCCAATTGAAGCGTAATCAATGGAATTCCTTGGCAAAGCTTTTGTAAAATTATCCGCCAAGTTAAACTTTGTATTGACATAGTCAAACGTTACGACCCCTTTAGTGATAAGTCTTTTCACAAGGTCATACCTTAGTGAAATATGCCTTGACTTACCATTATAAACTTTTCTATATGCTCTTACCAAAGCCAAATCACTATCACAATGGATAGCCACCGGTGAAATAGGCTTAGGTAATAATGGTATCTCAAATAAGAGATTCCGAAGCCATTCCGCTTCCTGACTAGCCGATGCTAGGGCAATAAATTCCGACGTCATAGTAGAATCCGATATGCATGTCTGTTTCTTGGAAGACCATGAAATGGCACCTCCCCCATACATGAATACCCAACCACTAGTAGAAGATGAATCTTCCTTGTTAGTGATCCAACTTGCATCCGAATACCCTTCGAGTACCGGAGGTTCTCCACTATAACATATCCCATGACTCATTGTTCCTTTTAAGTATCTAAGTACTCTCCGAATAGCTATCCAATGCGAAGGTCCCGGATCGCTAGTATACCTACTTAGCTTTCAAACCGCATAAGCTATATCGGGCCTTGTTGAAGCCATAGCATACATCAAAGATCCAATTATCTTTGAGTACGAAAGTTGAGAAATTGGATTACCCTGATAAGGTAACAATTTCATACTTCCATCCATTGGGGTAGACACTGGGCAACACTCAAGCATATTAAAACGCTTAAGTATTTTCTCAATGTAGTGAGATTGACTTAAGACTATTTGATTGTTAGATCTTATAATCTTTATGCCTAAAATGACATCCGCCTCCCCCATATCCTTCATTTTGAAGACTAAAGATAAATAATCCTTTACCTTCTTTACTTGCAACAAACTTGTACCGAAAATAAGCATGTCATCCACATATAGACAAATGATAACACCGTTGCCTTTGTCATCAAATTTGCTATATACACACTTATCCGACTGATTCAATTCGAATCCATACGACAAGATAGTTTCATCAAATTTCTGATGCCACTGCTTTGGTGCTTGCTTTTGTCCATAGAGAGACTTCACTAGCTTGCACACCTTTTGTTATTGTCCTTTCATGATAAACCCTTCCGGTTGTCTCATGTATATTTCTTCCTCTAGATCACCATACAAGAATGCCGTTTTGACATCCATTTGATAGATTACTAGATTATATGACGAAGCTATCGCAATTAATAACCTTATAGTGGTTATCCTTGCAACTGGAGCATAGGTGTCAAAGTGGTCAACACCATGCTTTTGCCTAAAGCCTTGAGCCACTAACCGGGCTTTGAACTTATCGACTGTACCGTCAATGTTCATTTTCTTTCGGAAAATCCACTTACAACCAATGGGCTTACACCCTGGAGGTAAGTCTTCCAACACCCAAGTGTTGTTTCCCATAATGGAATCCATCTCATCATTGATGGCTTCCTCCCAAAAATCCGAGTCTCGTGAAGTCATAACTTCACTATATGTTAACGGATCTCCTTCTACTCCATATATATATATGGAATACTAGTGCAAAGATCATCTCTTGTTCCTTCAATTAAATAAACCTCAAAATCAGGTCCAAAAGATTTTTCTTTTCTTTGCCTTTTACTCCTACGCAATGTAAGAGCATTTTCCTCTTCATCCTCAATGATCACATGATCATCTTGAATACTTGATTGATTATTTAGATCAATCTCTTTAGGTTTACTTTGATGTAAATCTTTAGGTCTGGTAATCGATGAAAATCGATCTTCATCAAATATAGCATCTCTTAACTCTATGATGGTGTGAACCGGTATAAAGTCATTGGGCTCTATAATATAGAACCTATAGGTTTTGCTAAATTCCGCATAACCTACGAATATGCTTTCTAGGCCCCTTTCACCTAGCTTTTTCCTTTTATTGCCGGGCAATCTTACAATTGCTCTACAACCCCAAACTCTAAGGTAACTTAGATTAGGTTTTTTCTTATACCATAACTCATAAGGAGATTTATTGGTAGTTTTTGTAGGAACTCTATTTAAGATGTGACAAGCCGTCAACATCGCTTCCCCCCAAAATCCATCACTCAAACCAGAGTAAGATAGCATGGAGTTAATCATTTCTTGTAGAGTCCTATTTTTCCTTTCCGCTACACCCTTTGATTGTGGTGCATATCCTGCGGTGGTCTCATGAATGATACCATTAGATTGAAAATAACCCGGATCGTAGTATTCACCACCTTTATCCATTCTTAGTCGTTTTACATGCAAATCTTGTTTTAACTCAACTTCACTTTTATAGATTTTAAACTTTTCTAGAGCCTCATCTTTAGCATGTAACAAATATACATAGCAATATCTAGAGTAATCGTCTATAAAAGTTATAACATATTTCTTATTTCCTAAAGAAGGAGTAGAGTGAAAATCACATAAATCACTGTGAATTAACTCAAGTAATTGAGTGTTCCTTTCTACACTTTTAAAGGGTTTTCTTGTTATCTTATTTAGCATGCATGTATGACATTTTTCTTTAGGCATTTCAAACATAGGTATTATTTCATGCTTAGACATGTTTAACATCTTATTATAATTAACATGACACAAACGCTTATGCCATAAACAAGAATTAGAAACATTTAAAACATTCAAAATCAAACCAACATATGTTTGTCTTAAACATAACTTAAATAAATTATTAATTAAATAACATCTACCAACATAAGAAGAATTCTTAGAAATAATACACCTATCGGACTCAAACACAAGCTTGTAACCTAGACGGTTCAAGGTTGGCCCGGATACAAGATTTCTACTTATTTCGGGAGCATAATACACATCCCGTAGGATTAATATGTTTCCCGATGTAAACACTAGTTCAACTTGTCCTTTCCCTTGGACCTTGATGGAAGAGTTGTTTCCCATGTAGAGAGCTTCTCCATCTACAACCTTTGAATAGGTCTTGAACAAGTGCCTTTCCTTGCATACGTGCCTTGAGGCCCCTAAATCCATCCACAATGAAACTTCATCCTGCACAACATTTAAAATTGAATCGTTCAAATTTGAATAACTTTGATTTAAATCCAAACTGAAATTTAAATCAACTTGTGAAGTAGTACCTTTCATGTTAGGATCACTGTTAGATGATCCGTTTCCCTTCTTTTCTTCGAGGGCTTTCATTCTACGCTTGTGAATTT
Source organism: Amaranthus cruentus (assembly GCA_019425755.1). NCBI lineage: Eukaryota > Viridiplantae > Streptophyta > Magnoliopsida > Caryophyllales > Amaranthaceae > Amaranthus > Amaranthus cruentus. The sequence goes on along the minus strand of CM033450.1, from coordinate 34,146,332 downwards.
AACAATCCTTCTTTTGGTGTCCCAACTTTCCACAAATCCAACAAGACTTGTCGGGTGGTGTGATCTTTGTGGCTTTTCCCTTTTGGGATGAGTTGCCATTTTGGACTTTCCGCTTTCCCTTCATATGGGAACTTTCCTCAACCATATTAATGGATGAGATATTGGGATTTTTAGATCCCCCGCTCTCTTGAGCCCTTATACTCACTTCAATTTGAAGATGAGTACCTAATTGATTTATATCAATATCCTCTTCCTTATGCTTGAGTGTTTTCTTAACATCTCTCCAAGAATAAGGTAGTTTATCAATTATACTTGACACAACAAACACTTCATCCATTTTAATGTTATGATGCTTTAAATTTGAATAAATGCGTTGCATCTCATGAAATTGATCCATGATAGGGCGGGAATCAACAAATTTATAATCATTAAAACTGGAGACAAGAAATTTCTTACTTGTGGCGTCCTCTGCCATGTATTTGCCTTCAAGAATATTCCACAATTCTTTTGCAGACTCCACGTTTTGATAAACATCAAATAAAGAATCAACCATACCGTTCAATATATGACCACGACAAATAAAATCATCGTTGTCCCATTTGTTCTTTTTTCGTATCTCCTCCACCGTTTCATCTTCTTTATCCTCCGGTCTTGGTGTAGAAATCACGTATGCAACGTTGAGTGTAGTGAGCAAAAATAGCATCTTCTTTTGCCATCTTCGGAAATCAACCCCCACAAATTTTTCTAATTTAACTATATTCGTTGTCATCTCCTTAAGACTTGACATCTCTTAAATAACAGTATAAAGAGAAAGATGTGACCACATCGATCCACTTAATACTGATGGACGAAAATGGAACATCTATTATGGCTTCAATGGGAAAATTTACAATGTCATATCATTCTAATTCCTGTGTGTTAGGAAAATCATACTTTTTTGCAAAATTTGGTGTTAATCCAGCAGTTGGTGAGTATAGATCAACCAAGTATGAATGGAAGATGTTTTTCTATAAAACTCTTTATTAATTCTTTTGTTAATTACAATGTATGTATGTAAATAATTTATTACGCACCTTCATTTAGTGGGTGTTTGGCAAATTAGCTTATTGAGCAATTTTAGCTTATTTTGATGTAAATAGAGGGTTGGGTGGTCAAACCAGCTAAAGATAGTGTTTGGTAAATTAGCTGGTTGAAACAGCTTATTGATACGAATAAGCTGTTTTTGAACAAGCTGCTTATAGCAGCGGGTTCAAAATGAGCTGGTCAAACCAGTTAATAAAACCAGTTGGTCAAATCAGCCACTATAATCAGCTATCAGCTACCAGCTATCAGTCATTTGCCAAACACCCTCTTAATATTTTCGTTCATATAAAATTTCACTAAAATATCAACGTATTTGAAAATCCGTGCATTGCACGGGTTTCTATCCTAGTTATAAATAATTATAAAAAATATATAATAATTGTTGTATGAAACGGACGGACCACAAGACGCGTGTTGTACATGATTTTAAATACTGCACCTAATAAGCTTAATTATTTTTTTAATTTTCCAATTATTTCAATTCAATAATTTAGTTTTCGACTTTTTCTATAAATCGATTTTAAACGTAATAATTACCGTTTTTGAACTTTTAAAACTAATTCAAACTAAATTTCAAAAAATCACAAAACCATATCTTGTATTATGTTTGGTCTAGTTTAATGTGTGACTTTAATCCAATTAACTTTCCTGGCACTTTTGATTTTCCATGCATATCAAATAATGTGGGGACTATACATAAATAGTGGATCACTTGTGCATTTAAGTGAAATTGTTAAATAGGATTAACTTTTAATTCTTTCCTCTAAAATTATTATTTCCACCATTTACATTTAACCTTTTTTTTATTAACTAGACAAAACATTAATTCATTCAAAAGTTTATCCCACCAAATTTTCAATTTATAAAGTTCATCGCAAAATTACAGCATATATATTCCCAACAAAAGTTACAACATGTTTTTCCACCATTAAAATAGATAAATAAACAAATTTTTCCACCATTAAAATAGATAAATAAACAAAATAAATAGTTCAATTTCAATAACTAAATTATCATAAAACTAAATGCAGTACATAATTAAACTCTCAAAAAAATTACAGAATTAATTTGTTGTTCAAAAAGTTACAAAACTTTTCACCTAACAAATTACACATTTACCTTCATCAATGATTAGATTAGATCTTTGTCAACTCTTTGACAACAACAGAAAACTAATTAACACCCTTTACTAGCTAGTCATGTGTAACTAAAAATTTTAAACTATCGGATAAATTTAATCATATAAGTTTATCATGACATAACATCATCATACGCAGTGTATTCCGCTTATAGAAATTACGTGCAGGGTCGAAAGAAATTAATGTTTAATTTCAGCCAATATATCTACAATTGAAGTGTAAGTTCCGAAAATGAATATAACAACACCTAAGCATATAATTGCCCAAATGAAGAACCTTTCAACGACTAATCCAGTCCTAGACGACGTCTTCGAATTGGAATTGGTGGTGCTTGAAATCTTCAAATAACACAAGCTCGGCACCACAAGCGACGCTGTGGTGCCGAGCAACGCTCCGGAAAGCGACATAAGATATCCAAAGAACGGAAGACCTACTGCCACACCAACTTGTGTAGTAACCAATACTATTCTTATTATAAACGACTTAAACTTCAAACAATTAGTCTTCTTCTTCTTATTATTATTATTATTATTATTACCTTGTAATATTCCAAACCATTCTTCCGTGGAATTCACAATTGGCTTCAATAATAAACCATATTTTGCCAACGGATTAATCCATGTCGTGTAGATCGCAATTTTCGAGCTAATTTCATCAATCGGAAGGTTCAATGTTATCTGTTGTTTGACTTCTGTACCGAACATCACGTATCCTAACACCGCCATTGAAACATAAATGAAGGTACAAAATAAAAAGGAAATTATTAAAACCTTACAGAAATCCTGTTTTTTCTTCATGGAAGTGTATAAGGTAGGTAGAACAGGGTGTGAACTATAACACAACATGTATAAACTCATGGCGGTTGGTATTCCCTTCCAATTAAATGACTCGTACTTAACATCAAAATGTTTATATCCAAAACCAAAATCGCCGAATAAAGCGACCCAGAAAATAGACCCGAGTATAACAATAGAAGCAAGCACACCGGTTGCAGAAATGTATGCCAGAATGCTAAGATTATCCGATAGGAGTACTGTAGGGAGAAGAAGAAGAGCGATGATTATTATAAAGCTTGATTTTCCGTCAATGAAAGGTATTCCGATTGCTTGAAGTGATAATTTAGGGAATAATTTATGAAGATTATCGCCTTCTACAAGTAAGAAACCTGTAGTGACCATATAAAGATCTGCATAGAGGATGATTGAAACGAGTATTTTACCCAATTTTCCGAAAGCATATTTTCCAATGTCGGTGTAAGATTTGATGTTGGGATCAAACTCCATACATCGCTTTACTAAGAGACTTGTGTAGGTAGCGGACATGGATATTATGACTAGAAATATTAAGCTCAACCAACCTCCTGATGCTAATGCAAAAGGGACCACAACAACTCCATTTCCTATATATGGAATACAACATAATCGTTAAACTTTTATGTAAGAAATTAAAGATAAATTAATCATCAGAATAATTCAATTTTTTACTGATTATCTACGATAATTTTAATTTTCGATTAAACATGAATGATTTCAAGTTCCCAAGTCCCAACTATAAGAAAGCTTGTTAAAGTGCACCAAAGTAATCTATTATTTGTACAACAAGTCATTTTACCTAAAAATAAATACAAAATTATATTATTAATTATTAAATATTGAAAAATTCAAAAAAAAATTAAAAAAAAATGAAGTTAAGTATTTTTTGATTTTAACTTTTAATTTTTGATATTTTTGATTTTTTAGTAATTAACCAGCAAAAGTCGTTTACAATTTGGACAATAATGTTTGTAAGTGACCCTAAAATTAGATTATTCTAATTAATTTTTCTAAAAAATTATTTGTACTTCTATATACTACTCCTATTAAAATTAGAATGTCACAGGGAGTACATGATGATATTGTTCGACAAATGGTTGATAACTAATTTTATTAACTAGTTTCACCATTTGATTTTAAACCCGTTTTTATGACCAAATTGTCAAAAACACTGCGTATTATTCATAACAATATTGTTTTTAATCGGCTGGTTATGAGCACTTGTTAAAAACACTTCATTCATAATAATAAGTTATTTCAATCGGCTATTTATCTATGAACAACTTCGTTAAAAACACAGCTTACTCATAGGAATAAGTTGTTTCAATCAGCTACTCTGTCAAACACTAGCATAGTCTAGTTTGACCACTCAACTCTCTATTTATATCAAAATAAGCTAAAATTGAAAAAAATTAATAATTTGCAAACACCCCTTATGTCTCTCAAATCTCCGTGAAAAAGACTTAGTGGGTGTTTGGCAAATTAGTTTATTGAGCAATTTTAGCTTATTTGGATATAAATAGAAGGTTGAGTAGTCAAACCAGCCAAAGATAGTGTTTGGTAAATTATCCGGTTGAAACAGCTTATTGATACAAATAAACTGTTTTTGAACAGGCTGCTTATAGCAGCGGGTTCAAAATCAGTTGGTCAAGCCGGTTAATAAAATCAGCTAGTCGAATCAGTCACTATAATCAACTATCAGCTATTTGCCAAGCACCCTCTTAAATTAATCTACAGAATTTCATTTTTTTAAAGCAGAGAAAAAATAACCAACGTCATTTAAAACAGATTTATGAAGATAGCAGGCGAGATTAGAACAGTCTAGAATCTCAAATCTCAAATCTCAAAACCCAATCCTGATTTCAAACAAAAAGAAGAAAAAAGAAAAGGAATACCTAAGATGGTATTTGCACAGTTGAAGATGGTCTTCAAAGAAGAAGTGTTGGATTCTTGAAGCGAACATTTGCCATTGTTTTCATTAGCCTCAAACTCTATAAGGCATTCTGTTAGAGACTCATCCATCTTTTTCTTAAGAAACAGAAGAATTAGGGAGTGGGAAAAAACACCAAAAACTCACGTAGATATATATATAGGGAATGTTAATGTACTCCCAAATTATTAAGCCTCTTAAAAGCTAATCCGTCCAATCTGTTAATTTGATCTGAATTTAATTTAAAATAAGTGAGTTTGTATTGAGCTTTTAGACTCAATTAATTTAAACACAAAAGCTTGTGAGAGACTGTCACATATAATGAGAACGTCCATATAAATCGATCGGCCCAAAAGCCAAAATTAAAAAATAAAAATAGTCCATAATTAAAAAATTAAAAATTTAAAAATATAATTTTGTTCATAAAATTATCGATTTTTATTTTAACTTAAATAAATATTTTATTTGAAATAGTCAAATAGATACCAAAGTATGAATATGTTAACATGTACGATCATATTTATAGACAATATACTTTAACATTATGCGTTATACGTGCTGGTCTTATTATAAAAAAGTAAGCATATGATCTCAAATTTGTTAAGATCATGTTTTGACTTTTGATTAGGCATTAAATAATGCTTGTGAATAATTAATCTGAGTCACCATTCATGTTCATATTGAATAATACTTACTTGCTCTTTAGACATTATTTATATATTATACTTACTTTGTATTTTATCATTAATCTATAAGTTAAAAAATAGTCAAGTGTGGTCTTATTTGATTTATCTCATATCCTTTTGGCTTATTAAGTGTATCAGTGTATGCACATTGAGTTTCCTCGATGGGAACTTGACGGGGATTTTCATGTGAGGGATTGTTGGCATGGTTTATTCTACACATGAGCGGAGCCAAGGGGGCTCACTCACCCGCACTTGACTGAGGGCACTCACCTAATTTTAAAAAAATTGTAGTTAGCAAGGATTGATCCCACAAACTAACCTCAAAAATTGTTGACATGTGCATATATATTACCAACTGAGCTAAACATTATTATTGATTATCTTAGAACTGGTTAAATGCAAACGCATGTTGGATTAATAAGACTAGTGAGACGCGAATTATTGTTAATTGCTATATACCAAAAGCGCTTGTGGCTCAATGGATAGAGCATCTGCATGTGGAGCAGAAGGTTTGGGGTTCGACCCCTATTGGGCGCAGGTATCAATTGGGGGTTTCTTGACTGCGCGCATTTCTATTTACTCCCTCCTTGGGGGTACGGGTATGATTTGTCCGCATCTTTCAAGAAAAAGAAAACCCCCACTCGAACCCTGCCTTGTGCGGGATACCGGGAAGGTCCTTTACCTTTACCTTTACTATGTACATTCGAAACCCAATAAATTTATTATAAAAGTATAAAGTATATGCCAATTTTTTAATTAATAATTTTGAATCTAAAATATTATAAAGTATATGCCAATTTTTTAATTAATAATTTTGAATCTAAAATATTATATATATATATATATATATATATATATATATATATATATATATATATATATATATATATATATATATATTATATATATATATATATATATATATATATATATATATATATATATATATATATATATATATATATATATATATATATATATATATATATATATATATATATATATATATATATATATATATATCTTTAATTTAGGTATGTTTAAAATATTTTTAATAAATTATTTTTATATTAGTTTGTGTTGTCGTTGAACTTGAGGCCTTGATTGCCAATGAATTCTTACATCAATGAATTTTAATAATGTATTTTGCACCTTCTTTTTTGCCCAAATAGATGTCCGCATCGACAATAGATCCATTCCCATTTAGTAATCTACCTAAAGTATTTGACTATGTTTAGTTTAATGTTAAATGACTTGCACGTTAATTGAGAATATATATGACCAATATTTAATTAAGTGTCCTAAATGTAAAATCAAAAATGTAATATTTAATTAAGTGTCCTAAGTATAAATCTTAAGTCTAATTTAATTTCTAATATAATTATTATCAAGCTTATATGCCACATGGTGATTATAATTTTTTTAATTTAATGAAGTCTCATGTTATGTTCAAAATTAGATATGAAACATTCGTTAAAGTCAACCAACATGCATGTACTGTTATACGGAGTATTTTATTATTAATATTAAGGAAAAATTACCTAAAATAATCCAACCTATTCGTGATTTTCGTAGAGTAAACTCGGTGATCGGATGACTTGTTATAGCAAGTTTAATTTTTTTATAGGAAAAGATAAATTAAAATAAAGTGTCGAAAAAATTGTTAAAAATGTTCAAAAAAATTTTATATTTTTTTTTATTATTTAGAACTTTTTGATTATGTAAAATTTTAAAAAATAATTTGTAATTTTTTCTAATTTTTAGTTTACTTTTTTGGTGAATTACCTACTATAGCAGGTCATCGGGTCATACTAATTGAAATCTATATAACTATTACTAAAACAAAACACGCTGACATTATCACTAATTAATATTGTTTATACGTGTCACTACCTCAACAAAAAATTTTCCTCTAAAACTCAATGATGACATCATCACTAATTAATATCTTTTACTTAATTACTTTCTAACTATGACTATAATGTTATTTACGTTGATGTTATACTTTTTAGGTTACATCTTAATATATTAGAAATCAATATATTTTATTTCATTTTTTCAATTATTTATAAAATTTTATCAATTTTATTTATTAAATGAGTATTATTTAAGTGTATTGGATATTTTAAGTTGGTTAAAAGATAATATACTTTTATGAGGATTTTTTTATTGGATATTTATACTAATGAAATTGGTTACTTAAATGCAAATGCATAAGTATGTTGTGACTACCCTTATGCAAGTCACTTATATTTTTATATAAGTTCATTTTTATTGTCTTCTACGTATGAATTTTGCCTCCAAAACTTTTTTTTCTTCATATAATCATAATATATATGCTACTTGCTTAGTGCTAACCCAATTACCCTTATTTCATGGACTCGAACTAGTATTTATAATAGAATTTAAGCGTATATGGATGGCACTATGCGACTTTAGATGTTAAATTAGTATTAAATATTGTAAAATGTGATAATAACTCTCTTACAAATATACGAAAAATATAATAACTTACGAATGGTTCAAATTTGACAAATCAAAGAGACTCTTTTTAGACCCATTAAGGACCCTAGACCCATCAAATTCGGAGAGTCTGGATCTGAGTCTGGAAATTTTGGACCCTTATGGTCTAGATCCGGGTCTGGATCTCAAAAAATAAAAAGGGTACGGGTCCGAATATGATTGGACCCGCTCCAGACCCGCCCCATGACCATCCTTACTTCACATTACTATTTAATTAAAATAATATTCACTACAATTCAAAAATTCTATTTACTTTCATATTTGTGAAAAATCCAAAATGGAAAATCAAATAAGATCGAATTCTGGAGTAGTTAAGATCACCAAATTAAATAAACAAATGAGATTCCTAAAATAACGTGGATCACGCAAATTATACGCTGATACGAGGGAGTAAATAAATTACAGGAAATCAAAAGCTGATTTGAGATCTCAACTCAACATGATTAGCTATATAGTTGGCGATCACAAATGGAAGGATATTCGAGGGAATAAACTATATTATATAATTAACTAAATAAACAATACTATAATATAATGACATATTTGGAAAAGTGATTTTATTTTGAAATATAGAATTAATCAAACTTATTGTGTGGCAAATTAAAAAATTTTAAATTTGAATTTCAATTAAATCTCACCATTGTTTTTAAAGTAGCTAAATTTGAGAGTTTGAGAAATGACTATCCAAACATTGTCATTTTAAAATCTCATTTATGATTTCATAATTGAAATCTATAATTTAAAGTAGTATATTTTAAATTTTTCATTTAAAATATTTCCTCCGTTTTATAATACTTACTATATTTCACTTTTTTATGCAACTCAATGCACAATTTTGATCATTAATATCTTAATCTATACCTAGCTAAAAATTATAAAAATTAAATATTATTAAAGTTTGCAATCAGACGATTCAAACAAGATCTCACTTGACTATTTTTCTTCTTACACATTAGTTGCTATGTATAAAATAAGCTCAAACAATGAAAATCATAAGTCAAATGTAGTGAGTATTTTAGAACGGAGAAAAAGTATATTATATTTATTTATCCCTAGTTTTACGGAACAAACAACTAACAGCAAAGTCATAGGAATGGTCGGCGTATTCATTTTCTAGAACCTATATATTAGCGTGATTTAATTACATAAAATATTATAACGATGTATAAGCAATTATTTAGGGAGTATTGTTTATTATTTATTTATTAAGGCGCATACATGCATGCATAATATTGTTTATAGCTATCATCTATAAGTATATATACATACATATTCGTTTTTCATTCCAAACCATTCACTAATACATTTTGATCATATATCTTTCAACCCCTATTTTCCACTCATTTTTTGAGTTAAGGCTCCACAAAATAATTAGTCTGTTTTGAAAAGAAAAAGAAGGTATTTTTTTAATAAATAATTCAGTTTGGTTTTTTTTTTTTTTTTTACTAAAATTAAAATGTATTTATTCTAATTAATTAAAAGTAATAGTTCATTGTAGGAAGGAGGAATTATATAAAAATGGTTGGGCAACGAGCATCACCTTCCAAATACTTTGTGGTAAATTTTTAATCTCTTATATTTAACGTATTATAATTAAATTAATGCTTAATATTTATCCATCCTTCAGTTTACTGATCTCAAGGGGATGGATAAAAGATCAAGAAATTGATTTTAAGAGGGAGAAAATAGAGATTTAAAATGTGTTACAATGATAATGTCCAATTATAATTATAATAATGACTAATGATAAATTCAATAAAACAAATTAAAATATAAAATAGGAAAATAATTTCGAACAAAGGGAGTTATGAGATTATAATAATTATGATGATAATTATGGAGATATATAAAATTACCATATAATATTCTATTTTATTCTAATTAAATATCTATTTTAATAAATTGCAGGTCGATGCATTTACAAGCTCTCAACTAAAAGGAAATCCTGCGGTAGTTTTCTTTTTAGAGGAAGAAAAAGATCAAAAAATTTTGCAAGCAATGGCGCAAGAATTCAATTTGTTGACTTGTTACGTAACAAAATTAGCATCTCCAAAGGCGTCCAATACTCCTACATATAATCTTCGATGGTTTGCACCTGCTTCAGAGGTATCACCCATTTATACTACTTAATTGTTACATAATATATAAATTTAAAATAATAGTTTATATTGGAGATGACAAAATATATACTCTTTCTCTCTTATTAATGATAATCTTAGAGGGATATAAGATAAATATAATTAAGACTTTATCATTTATTTATTATTGTTATCAATTAGGTGAAAATTTGCGGACATGGAACCATAGCATGCACACATGCAATATTATCAAATGGTGCAATTCAAGGAAATGAAATCACATTTGTGACTCAATCTGGAGAGTTCTTAGCCAAGAGAATTTTAGAGTTCGACACTGATTCGAATGGTTATAAAATTGCAAATTCTCTCATTCAATTATCATTTCCTTTATATCCAACACTTCAACTTGAACCATTTGAGATGAAGTTGGTGCCTTACTCTCTCAAAGGTCCATCTACCTTGAATATCATGAAAATGTCCAAGGAAAATGATCTTATCGTAAGTTTGTAGCTCACTTTTAATACGTACTATCATATATGATTATAAACATTAATTAAACACAAAATTGTGACAAAATAATTTTTTACATAGGTTGAATTGATGTCAAGCAAGCACGTGACAGATTATAGTCCTAAAATGGATGAAATTAAAAAATGGCCAGGAAGAGGTGTCGCTATAACAGGATTAGCTCCTCCAGAGTCTGGATTTGATTTCTTCACTCGTTTATTTAGTCCCAATTTCGGAATCGACGAGGTATATATTGCTAACTATTAACCTATTCAATATATCATTTAACAAAAATTTATATCATAAATGTTTAACTAATGACTTTATCAACAAACTTATTATAATTAATCATCATTATAATACATATGCACATACATGCGCGCAGGATCAAGTGTGTGGGAGTATACATTGTGCCGTGGCGCCATATTGGAGCAAAAAGCTCGGAAAATCTAATCTCAAAGCTTATATGGTAGGAGTATTAATTATAAATTATATACAAATTCTTACTTGAGACACAGTTTTATTCTACCATGTGTTTCTTAAATGAGTAAAATAGTCTAACTAAATAGTACTCTCTTCGTTCTTTTTTGTTCTTATTGTTTACTATTTGCACAGTTTTTAAAGTAAATCATGAACCTCAATATTTCTTAATATAAGAATCATAAAAAAATATATAATAAAGAAGTATATATTAGGACTAATCTAACTAAATCTCACATGGATATATTTTATCATCTGTATATGTCTTAAAAAGCGATCACTTAACTAAAAGGGTTTATTATGGCAGGCATCTCCAAGAGGAGGGATTTTAAGGCTACAAGTAGATATAGAAGGTGAAAGGGTACTAATAGCAGGTGAAGCTGTAACTGTTATGGAAGGCTCTTTTTATGCTTAGCAATTCAAGCGCCTTTTATTTATGTCATTAATTCTTTGAATTCGAGTTATTGTTTTATGGAACTATACTATATTGTTGTCTTAATTATTATTTGTATCTTAATTCTCTCTTTTTTTTCCTTTTTTGGTATACTAGATGGTTCCCGTGTGATGCACGGGATTTTACAAATTTTTGATATATTTTTATAAAATAAAAAGTTAAAATTATAAGAAATAAATTTTACATTATAATTATATTTCATTGCAATCCGAGCAGTTAGTATATATTACGTACATTGTATGATATTTTGTATTGCGCGCACATGTGATTGTGAAAATTTTGTAATAACAAATAAATCACAACAAAAGACAAAAAGTATATTATGCTTTAATCATCTCAAAATATCCAATATATCAAATAATACTCAGTTAATAAATAAAATTGAAAAGATTTTATAAATAATTGAAAAAATAAAATAAAATATATGATTCTCTAATGATGTAACCTAGAATATAAAAAATAATAATTGGATTGTAATAAGTCAAAGATATGTAAATAATTTATGAGAGTCATAACAATGACATCATCATCTTATTGAGGAGTGACACTTAAGCAATTTTTTAAAATGATGATGTAAGGTGTTTTGGTTTATTAGTAAATAAACGTTATATAGATGTATATTGATAATCAATAATCTAATCAAATCAATTGATGTATTTATTCCAATGCAATATTATATCTATGTTCCAAGTATTACAAATCATCATAAACAACACAGATTGTAAAATATTAAACAAAAACACAATGAAAGAAAAAAAAATTCTATTATAAACAACAAAAATAAAAATTAAGAAAAAATACAAAACAAAAGGATATACAAAAGAAACAAAAACTAAAAACAAAAGTAATGTTAAAGTGTCCATGTGTTACCCACATGTGAGTTGTCCTACATCTGAGAAAGAAAAGAGTATGCATCACTTTATATACTCAAGGAGTAACTCCTACTATTACCAATTGGTTTTAGTAGTGAACCTTCTTTGGATTTATGAGTGGGCTACTTCTTCTCCTCCTTGTTTGGGTTGCCCAGGCCCATTTCCTAAATTCTATCATGGTATCAGAGCCCGGTTGTTGGGCCTTTGTACTGGGCATTTAATCTTACCACTGGTTAAGGGCCTTTAATTGGATGTTCATTCCCAATAGGTTTGTAACCCTTCTGGTGGACTAAAATTCTAAGGACACTCACATGTGAGGTGGAGTGTTGAAGTGCCCATGTGTTACCCACATGTGAGTTGTCCCACATCGGAGAAAGAGAAGAGTATGCATCACTTTATATACTCAAGGAGTAACTCCTACTATTACCAATTGGTTATAGTAGTGAACCTTCTTTGTGTTTATGAGTGGGCTACTTTTTCTCCTCCTTGTTTGGGTTGCTCAGGTCTATTTCCTAAATTCTATCAAGTAATAAAGATTAAAAGCCCAAACAACAATCCAATTAGGGTTTTGCCTAGAACAAAAAAGACCCAAAATCAATATTAATCGAATTAGGGTTATGTGTAGAACAAAAAAGACCCAAAATTAATTTTAATCGAATTAGGATTATTTGTAGAACAACTCAAACCAGGGTTACGTGTGGATAGATTAAAGACTTACAACATTGGGATTTGGGAGTAATCCATGTCATATTAATCACTAATTAAAATCTTTAAAAAACGCAAGCACCGGTTCAATAATAGGTCATATTTTGCTAAAGGAGCTATCCAATAATCCATGTCGTATTGATTGGAAAGTTAGAGTCTCTACAAATTTTTTTACTTGTCCTATTTTTATTAGGTAAGTTCATTTATTTCATTTTTATTTTAAGACCTATAATTATAGATGGTCCCTTAATTCATTTTCTCAATATTAAAAATACTTAATATTGAACATGTGTCTACTATTTTAAGTGGGGTCCTTCAAATCTTAATATTAAAAACAACCAATATTGTACAAGAGTCTACTATTTTAGGTGATTTCTTAATTGTCTCAATATTTATACCAAACCAAATGAGATAACTAATTAAATTGAATTGGACGGACCGAGGGAGATGATTGATTGGAAGGTTCTAAGTTATCTAGTTGTTTGACTGTTGAACTGAACATTAACGATCCATTTGGTAGTCGGTGTTAATTGTGGGAATGGAAATGAAAAAATTAATATAATTTTAATAAGAATGTCTCTATATAAGTTTAATGATCACGCTAACTATTCTTCCTCAACAATTTCATTTTTTTCACAAAATTCATTCTAATGCATTGCCATTTGAAAATGTGATATATTAAATGGTAATATGATTTAGTGTTAGAAATTTTTAAGAAATAAGATAATCAGATTGGGGTGGATTGGGTCGGGCTTGATGGGCCCAACTCATTGAAAGCCATTTTCTTTCTTACAAGGTCCGCCCTGCATCAGCCCATTTCTACATAAACCCGTTCCGACCCTTATCCAGATTATTGCACAAGCCTAGCCGTAAGTATCATAACATGGCCATTGAAACATAAATGAAGGTACAAAATATAAAGAAAATTATTACACCTTACAACAATTTGTGATTATTAAAACCTTACAGAAACCCTTATTTTTTGTTCATGGAACGCAACAGATGACCCAAATATACCATGGAAGCCCAAATACAGGGAGTCGCTAACAAACAGCCCAAAGAAAAAACAGCTATCATAAAACGTTAGCATATACTTCTTTGTCCGCTTTAATTATGTGAGCTTTTGGAGTCAAATGAGTTTTATGGTGTACTGTGAATGTATATACCTGTCTAAAAAAATTAATTAAATAATGAGAGTTCTCACAATACTTCATCCATTTAAATCACTAAAATTTAGTTCAAACGAATGAGTTACTTACAGTAGTAGTACAGAGCAGAAATAGTAGAGATTGGCCAATTAAAAGAAAAGACAAAAAGAAAATAATCTGCTATATCTACAGCAGATTGATATGTAGTATATGATAAAAAAATAATACCATATTTGAGTTTTATTTATTACAAGGTAAAAGGGTTAGATGGTGGATAGACAATTGGAAGTTTGGACATTGTAACATTGCCCAACAACAAACTCTGATCCACTGATTCTTCAGTTATAACAGGCTGAATTTGTGTGATTTTTTCGGGTACGACTTTATCCCCCTCGACCTTTGCAAGGGCTTCGAAATGCAGCTTAACTTTTTCAGGTTTTGTCCTCCATTCCGGAAGCTCTTCCAAGTTAGCTCTGTCTCCTTCTCGGAGCTGCTTCTCGACTTTAAATCCAATTTTTAGGTATTTCTGAGCAGAAACATCAGCCTTCAGTAGCCTGAAGGTACCCTTTTTGTTGGCTTTGGGACCCAAGACAGAAGATAATAATCTTTCAAGACCAAGCAAATTTGAATGTGAACCATTCAAAGAGGTTATTGGCCATAGTGTGGTGAACTGTTCAGGTGATAGAAGAGTGGGAACTTTGCTTGGGAGGTCAAGTGCAGTGGTGGATTCTACCACTGGTTTGTTTTTGAATGGTGAAGATAATTCGACTAGGCCAGGTGCAAGGCGTTTGAGCTTTAAACGGTTAGACGATGAGGGCGAGGAAGGAGAAGGAGATGGAGATGTGAGAGAGGTAGGGCCTACTACACGAAGAGAAAGAAGGGGAGCTTCTTTGGCGCCTGATGCACAACGAAGGTACTGTGCAAGGCTTAGAAGGCGGGAAGCAAAACCATTTTCAGTTCGGTTTAGGGGTAGAGGAAGATCAAGAGGCTGGCGCAAGCTTACTGATTTCGCACCTGTGACGGTAACCGCCGCACCCTCCGCAAGAATTACTTTCCTCAATATACCAGCATCCACATCATGCTGTATAGAAAAAGAGTAATTGTTAGTAGTGAGATCGAAGTACATGACAAAAAAAAGAACATGAATCCCTCTTATGTGCATACTGCAACAATGAAGAATCTCTACACCGTGTACACCAGTAAATAGTTGAATATAACTTGATATATATGAAGAAACGTAGTTTGATGCTCTAAGACCTAAGGTGCACATCAAGAAAAAAATAGATTTATTATAAAGTTCTAGACATATTAAGATTGAGCTCATGGATAAAAAAGTTTCAGAAAAGGATTACTGGCAATGCATGATATTCCTATCACTCACAAGCAATCTAAATGCAAACACTTACCGGCAATGAGATCTTCATATCATTGGCATCCTGAATCCAAAGCTCCATTGGACCCGCAAGCTGAAAGGGTGCCAATACAGGACCCATGTTTTCTTTCATTTTCTTCCTTGCAATCAATCCATTCTCTTCTCCAGGCCTAACAGGCTCTTCCATCTGAAAAATGGGCATATCAACATATTCCCATTTCTTCACATCCTCCAAAAGCTTCATTGGGAGCACCTTCTTATCGATTTCAACATCAAATTCATATGCCACAGAATGCCCTACCAACGTGTCCCTCACATCAAACCCTGATATCCTAAAATCCTCTGCTTGAAACCCTAACCCCTTCACTATAGCGTCCTTCAAATCCTGAAACAATATCATCAAATAAAATATTTTAATTGTATTCAATGCACATTCTCCTTATTTCATGAAATTTACAATTGTTAACAAAATAAGATCAGCCTTAAAAATACAATTCTAATCATCAATAGATTAAAATATGATAAAAATCTTAAATCAAATAGAAGAAACAACAAAAATATAAAAGATTGATTTTCACTCTCCTTTCTTTCAAAAAATACCTCAATTCATGAGCCAACTAGCACATTCCCTCTACACAAATGGACGAAAAGGAGAGAAAAGAAGGGAAAGGATGCAGTGCAAAATGTGACTTGGAAGAAAATTAGCAACAGGAACTATTGCCTATTTACTTTCATCATTGACCATTGGCTCTTTCTATCTCTTCCTTTTCTATCCAACAACAAAACCAACGCTTTAATCCTAGGTTTAGCTACTTGAACTAAAGGTTCTTCGATATTCTTTTTGAAAAGCTTTATGCACTGTTTTACTATTCTACGGCTGCTCTGTTTCAAAACATTTTCCATCTACTTTTCACTCTTCTCATGTTACTATCCAACATAGCATAGGGTTTGATCCATCGGATCCCAAAATCAGTTAATCACGCACTTCCTTAGTTTGACATTGCTCATCAAACCTACACACTTACTGCAAGAGGGTGTTTGGGAATGAGATGAAAATTGTGAGACTTTTAATCAAGATTTCAAACCCTTACGAACATAATTTTTCTTGGGACTTCAATCAAATCCAAGTCCCTTTCTTATTCTCCTTCCTTGAAAACAAACAAGGATTTTAGGATTTTAGTATTTGAGACTCTCTTTCAATAAATTCTCATTCCTTTACCCAAGTTCCTCTAAACAAACACCCCCTATCATTCATAGTCAAAATTTCAATACTTTGATCAGTTAATGCTTCTTTCCTCCGCATCACATATATCAAACAATAGGTAAAAAAATAATTTTGTAAATGATACTCATCATCAGAGTCCGTTGATCCTAATTCCTACCTAAACCAAATTACGCTTGAATAATTAGTAATGAAAACGATGACGTATTAGGGATCGAACATTGTGTTTCAATCTCCAATACCACCAAGATCGAAAGTATGTGAAGTCTTGTGAAACAAATTACAATATGAACTTGATGTTTGTAGGAATAAAAATGCAATAATAAAATGACACAAATGTTTAAGGAGGTTCACCCAAAATTGGCTACGGCCCCCGTAGTGAGTATCTCTTATATTATAAGAATTGAGAATTACAATTAGAGAAGAGATGAGGCTAAGTGTTTAGGCTTGGGTATTTTGTGGATCGATCTTAGTGTACAAGATAGCTCACTATTTATAGAGCTCAAATTAATAATGAGTAATAAAAACAAATGCCATGAATTAAGTACTTTAAAACTGATGCTGGAGAATGAAAGGTCCAACAACAGAATCCAAAGTCTACATGATACGTCAGAGACAATTCGCTCGTTCGAGGCAAAAATCAGCTCGCTCGAGCTCTTCACAAACAAGGCTACTGATATGTATTTGGTAGCTGCTGTCTTCCATTTTCTAATTGCATTAAGCATCCAATATCAGTTACTACATCATCATATTCCACTAAGACTCCTTCAATGCATTAGTTTCCACATTAAGCATCTTCATAAACCACACTTTAATCACCCATACACATTAAGACACCATCTTAATGCACCCATTAAACATCCCATAGGATTCTAACACACTAATTCATAAGAGTTATTTTGGTGCACTCAAGTCACACCATTCATAACAAGTAACATCACAAATCATGACCTTTCTTCCAATATTATCCCATATCCTCGACCAAGTTGCACTATATCGCCAACATTCAAGATATTATCGATCAAATATATAATCAATTTGCACATATAAATATCAAGTTTAGCCGAATTCGCGAACAAACTAGCTGATTCCCTCAACTATTTCAAACAGTAAAAAGCAAAAAATCATTTAAAGGATTCGAAATTCCCACACACTCTGTCAAAATTATGATTCATCCTAATCATAAAAAAGAAAGAGAAATCGCAATTACAGATATCAAGATGATAATTTTTTCCGAACAATCCATCTAATTGAAACAACAGAAAAGTCTGAATTCAAATTCATCGAAATATCAATAAAACATTAAAGACAATAAATAAAACGATAACTAGATAAATTTATAAATAAACAAGACTTACAGATAAGGCTTTAGGATAGGGATAATTAACATTGGGAGAAGAAACGAAAGCGAAAGAAGCAGGTATAACTGCCATTGATAAAAATAACGAAATAATTGAAGCTCGGAAGAACAAATTAGACGCCATTGATAAAACTGCAGATAATCAAAAATTCGAATCAATTTTTTCTTGATCGATTAACAAAGATCTCTTGTTCTTTCTTTTCTACCCTACTCTAATTTTGTCTAAAAAAATATTTCGTCTTTAAATTTTATTTTATGAAGAATGTTCCAGAGAGGTTGACGTGGAAAATAAGAACCAATGAGAAAACGGAATGTGATATGTTGGGAGTTTTGATTGGTTGAGATTTGCTGGAATTTTTGGAAAGAGAGAACATTTAGGAAGGGTGTTTTCGTAGTATTACGAGAAATGGGAAAAGGCTAAAAATGAAAATCATATGGCGTCGCCCGGACTCGAACCGGAGACCTTCAGTGTGTTAGACTGACGTGATAACCAACTACACCACGACACCTAGTTTAACGTGATTTTGGCTAAGGTTATTGTCAACATGAAGCAAGTAGTGTTTAAATTTGATAAAGGCAAAATTGTTAGAAAATACCTAGAAAAACACCTTTTTTTGTGAAAAATTACCTAGAAAATTTTTTTTTTTGTCAAAAAATACCTAAGAAATTTGGTTTGTTTGTGAATTACTACCTGCTGACGGAAATTACTAACTCTGTTACATTAAATAGTTTTATTGTAACTAATCTTTTTAAAAGTCACGTGAGTCTTCATTTTCTTCTAAACTTTCATTTGCTTTCTTTCCCGATAAGTGGAGCCCAACTCAAACCCTTAAACCCAATTTGCTAGAGTTCATCTTCCTCAGGTTCCAATCTTTATCATCCTAATCACAATCAATCAATTTGATTTTTTAAAAATTCATCTTCCTTAGGTTCATAATTCTACTCTTGATCAAAAAATTGCATATGGGGTCTTCATCTACAAGTAATTGGAATGGGGATTTATGTTTTTGTGGTGTTTGATGTGCAAAGAGGGTTTCTTGGACAAAGGAAAATCCAAGAAGAAGATTCATTGCTTGTAAAACTATGACCCAAATAGCAAATGGAGGGGATGCAAGAAATTCAAATGGATTGATGAAGATGTGGTTGATTGGCAAAAGGAGGTTGCATTGAAACTTATTGATGAAAAAGATAAATTGATTATGAAAGCAAAGATTATGAGTTCTAAAGTATTTGTTTTAGAGAATGAGATTATGGAAGCAAAGATAAATTGATTATATGGAAGTAAAGTATTTGAAAACCATTTCCTAAGTATGACTCACGTGCATCACAACTTTGTTTTGAAAACATTTTAATTTTTTTTAACATTTAATCTAACAGAGTTAGTAATTTCTGTCAGCAGGTAGCAATTCACAAACAAACTAAATTTTCTAGGTATTTTTTGACAAAAATAAATGTTCTAGGTAGTTTTTCACAAAAAAAGGTGTTTTCTAGGTATTTTCCAACAATTTTTCCTTTGATAAAATATAAAATGGAAAAATAATCCTAAATAATACATTAATTTTCTTATTATAATACTAATTTAAGTATAGGAATAAAGAAATTAAATGTTTTAGATGGTGGAAATATTATTTAAGTAAATAAGAAAATTAAGAAAAAAATAGAGATCATAAGCATTAAAAAATATTAAAATAAAGTTAGTAGAAAAACGTATAAGAATCATAAATAGAGTTAATGAAAAATATATGTGGATCATACGCAATATCAAAATGTTAAAAAATTAAGTTATATGAGGATCATATGCAATATCAAAATGTTAAAAAATTAAGTTAGTGGAAAATATCTGAAGACCATAAGTATTAATGAAACATTTAAATTGGGATGAATAATATTAACTATGTCAAAAATTTGTGATATAAATAAAAGAGAAAATTATATAAAACTACCTAATGTATAACTCATTTTTTAAAAAACTACCTAATATAAAAAATTTTGCAAAAAACTACCTTATATAATACCAAACTTTGCAAAAGACTACCTAATACCTATTAATGAATTTCCGTCATTTGACTGTTAGTATTGACGTTGACTACCACGCTGCTTGCACGTGCTATCTTTAAACCCTTCCTTCTTCATTTATAATCTAGATTCTTCCGTCTTCTTCCATCAAAGCTCAAAGCCCTAAACTCAAACCCCTAATTTAAGATCCAGATTTTTCCAATTCACCATTCCTTCTTCATCTTGCTTCCCTAATGTATTCCCCTTTTCAACATCAAATTCAAAGCCTGAGAAATGTGGGTGTGGAGTTCCCTTTGCAAGGAGAGTTTCATGGACCATGGAAAATCCAAGAAGGAGGTTCAAGTGTTGTGCTTTTTTGCTGTTGTACTCACTGTTAGTGTATGTGTATATACACTGATTTGCTAGCATCAATGATACACAGCAACACTAATATACACAGCTGCTACATTTAAGTATATTGATCAGTATACACACTAATTATGTGAGCTTGAACATGCACAACACTGAGCTTGAACACTAATCAGTATACTGATTCCAGCGGCATACACACAGCATACACACTTAACAACAGCTGCACAAATTTTTTAAGCATCGTTGTGATCACAACAATTGCACAACAATGATCAGAACAACATTAGTTCTAAATTTTTTAAACATCAGTTCAAAATTAACCCTAAAACGAACTAAAAAACCACAATCGAGAAGATATACATACCTGTGTTTGGTAGGTGAGAGAATCTTTAATGAATTAAAGATATGAAAAAGCAATTAATATGGAGAATTAAAGGAGAAGGATATGAAGAGTAAAGGTTTCTGTGTTTGGTAGGTGAGAGAATCCATTAAATCTATGAAGTGAAGGAGAAAGAGACGTTTACAGAGACCACGTGACAAAAGCGTGCTGGTCAACGTTAGTATTACCAGTCAACTAACGAAATTAAGTACAAGGTAGTCTTTTGCAAAGTTTAGTATTATATAAGGTAGTTTTTTGAAAAAAAAAATTATATTAGGTAATTCTTTACAAAAGTAGGTATAGATTAGGTAGTTTTATATAATTTTTCTTAAATAAAATGAATTCTATAAAAAAATATTAAATAAAATGACCAAAAATCAGAATGAGTTAGAGAACTTCGATCAGTCGTTTAAGCTTGTTAGATACGGGCTTTTAAACTGAAAATTAAAATGGGCCAT
Organism: Amaranthus cruentus; assembly: GCA_019425755.1. Taxonomy (NCBI): domain Eukaryota; kingdom Viridiplantae; phylum Streptophyta; class Magnoliopsida; order Caryophyllales; family Amaranthaceae; genus Amaranthus; species Amaranthus cruentus. The sequence goes on along the minus strand of CM033450.1, from coordinate 34,124,757 downwards.
CGGGTTTTTAAATCCCCTTTAGTTGGGCTAAGGTCTACGGACTACCACTTTCGTGGGACATTAGTACATTGATATACATCATAATTTGGCCCTTTTGGTAAAAAAAAAATAAATTTGTTACTAACAGAGATTTTGTATGAGACCGTAGAAAATTTGTTAATGTTAATTATAAATTTTAAAATGAGAAGGTTTTATGGTGAAATTATCTTTATTGAGTTGACCCTATAAATTTAGTGTGTTAAAATGATTACTTATAATTTTAAATTGATCAATTACAAAAATGAACTAATTATATGGATAAAGAGACGATTTCAAACAACATGAACTGAATGTTAATTGCAATGAGCTTAGTTCATGTATTCAGAATGTAGTACATAAAGTGAACAAATTATTTTTTGTGAAAGAGATATCTAAAATAATTTTTTTTAAGGATGAGTTGAGAAGTGGATATTTAAGTCATTGTATTATTTTTTTATTTAGTTATTTTAAGTATTGTCATTCTCATCATGTTATTCATATGCATTTAATAATTGGACCATCAATGTTTACCATTAATTTATACTTATAAAATCGAGTTTTATTTCAATTAGAACAAATATCACTTTTCATAACTAAATTTTTAAATCCGACTTTCAACAATCTAATTTCCTTTTCTCAATCTACGTATAATAACTTGATTTCTCAAATGACATTGTTCTCAAAGATCACACTAATTCTCTGTTGAGTACGTCTCACCTTAAGACAGCCACAACTGGGTCAGCCCAAACTGTTAAATAAACTACTTTCTATACAAGTGTAAATTCCGATTTTATTGCTTTTTTTTAATGTTGTCTTACTAATATAGACTATTTGTATTGTATCGGCTCGTCTCGTAGTGAGATGGTCTCATACAAGACTTGGTGCAATACAATTATCACAAAAAATTCCTTAAAACTTAGTTCTTCTAGAACATATTCTATAGTTCCAAGGTCGGTACCAATACCAAACCACATATAGTCCATTTTCTAACTTTTCATATAAGTTTGACATTTTAAAAGCTTGAGTTAACAAATAATAATGTAACATGTTTTTGTCTAGGAATTATGAGACTTTTATTTACCAACTCCAAAATAACCTTTGCTAATTAATTATTTTCCACAAAAAGAAAAAGATTTATGGAAAATGATAGTCACTTTTGAAAAATGTGTGCCAACAAAGTTGGAACACAAGAAAATGGGAAGACAAAGACAAAGAATTAAGTCAAAGACATTTGGAATCTTAAAAGATTTTTGATAGATTTTATTCAATTGTATTTGGATGTGTTTGTCTTACTAGCTACTTCATTTAAGGTCATTACTAGTAAACAACTGGCTGACAACCTACCATCAACCAAACAAGGACTAATTATAATGCATGGTTGTCTTTAGGTGTTATAGCTAGACTACATATAATTATATCCTTTTAATTATCCAATTTTGTATGATTATCTTCATGATTTGGAATCTAATTTTGTATTTAGATTCCTAGAAGGTGGGGTCTTCTTCATACTGATGCAATTAGGAGGGTTAATGTCTTGTTACCTTTGTTAGTGTTTGTATTGCTTGATTAATTTGGTTAATAAAATTTTTTCGTTCTCCAAAAAAATAATAAGAAGTGAATTTTGATTTTTTATATCCAATAAAATCTTGATCATATCATGTATATCCCCCATAAACTCTTTGCATATTACCAAATACCAATTGATATATTAAATTGGATCATATATAGAATAACATCATTAGTTGTATTTTTGTAATGATTGAATGGATAACTACACATTTTAGTAACCTTTTGGATATTTCATGGATTCTAATAATAGATTTTGGTAATGATAGAATAATATGAAGTGAATTTTTTTATAGGAAAACATTAATTCGTGTATAATTTTTATATACTTTTCTATAAGAGCTTTTAAGAGAAGTATAACTATTTTTTTTGAAAGAAGAAAAGTATAACTATTAAAAAGCTAAGAATTACTAAATTACTAGTGTTTGATTGACAAATAAAAAATAACAAGGCAATATTATATCAAAATTAAATACAAAATAAATTAAAATTTTTGTATATATAAGATAATTAATAATAATGAGAAATAAATATATAAAGATATAATCCATATAAGAACACATGAATTTCATTTATTCTAATATACTATTCCCTCCGTTCCTTAAAGAAGTTCTCATTTGTCATTTTAAAGTGTTTCATTTGTTGTTCCCATGGAGAATCTTTTCATTTATGTCACAAATTTTGGACAAAAACACCTTATTCATACTCACTTTAATATTTTTATAATGGTTATGGACCCCACATATACTCCACTAATTTCAATTCAACATTTAAAAAATTCCTTATAGTTTCCACATGTTTCCCATTAACTTAATAAAACTAATTTTTTATTAGTTGTGGTCTTCATATTTTTTCCACTAACTTTTTTCTAATATTTTTTAATGCTTATGGGCCCTACTTTTCTCCAATTAAATTTGTTATTCAATTAAATAATACATCCACTATCTAAAATATTCTATTTTTCTTAATTCTCGTGAACATTAACCTTTTGGGAACTTAATTAGGATACGGAGGGAGTACCTCCTATTTAATCTATTAGTCTCGTTTGACTTTTAACATTGTTCATCAATCACTCTTAACTTGTATTTTATTTGTAATCTATAAATTATAAATCATTAAGTATTTTTTGTTTCAATATAAAGGAACATTAATATAACTTTATAGAGTTTTTAATTTATGGCAAAGTTAATTACTTCTCTGAGTCATTCTGACATCCACTTTTATTGGCCCCACTTAAAAAATAAGATTAATATAAACATAATTAAGATAATTTAGTTTGAAAGAGAAAAAATAAAAATAAAAATTAAATAAAATCGTTATGTTAAAATTATTGAGCTGGCCTAGCTTTCAGCATTTGTTCCTCAAGTATACCAAATTAAGTATGTACGTATTTGCCCCGTATTGCTGGTCAACAGAACCACTAAACACTAATTAATTAATAAGTATAATGAATTAATGACGAACAAGTTAACAGCCAAATCTAGAGCACGTCATTGTGATCTCTACGTTACATTTTATAATACTTGTATTTATATACCCTAATTATTCACTATTGTTATCTGATTATATTATATGTGGTTTCATTAAATATACTCATAGAATATAAAATGTACGTAAGAAATATGGCAAGTCTTGAAGTCTCTATGTCATCACCATCATGTCTAGGGTTTTCTCAATTTGTAAACTTAGTTCAGTTGTTAATATTAAATACTGGACGATAATATTGAATATAATTTGTAATGTGACTTCATAAGAATTATAACGATTAAACTTATTAAAAGATTTTTAAAACTGACAACCAATAAAGACTACAAGAAAATAAACATTTATCTTGATCTTCAACATAGAAATTAAGGAAATCAACATATATACTTGGAAAACCAAAACTGTTAAAAAATAATATTAATAAATACACTATTGTTAATGACTTTGCACTTACAACTATTTATATAAATTATTTGTACAAATAACTTGTACTTTCATTTGGAATTTGATATATTGAAAATTTATTTCTAATCATAACAATATAAAAATATATAATCATTTTACTTTGTTATATCCTAATTAAAAATCTTAATATTTTATACTTTTCATTATCCTAAAACATTACATACATTTTAACCAAAACTTTTAAAGTTATAAAAATAACATAATCATCTATCATCATCATCATACTCAGTGTATCCGCTCATATACAAACTATGGTTAGGGTCTGTATCCCGCTTATAAACAAACTTTTAAAATTATAAAAATAATATAATCATCGATCATATCTATAAAAAGAATGTCGCTAAAAAATCCTTGAATTCAAAACAAATCTGCAAAGAAATGTACAGAAAAACAAAACAAGAGAACAGCATAAAATTAATTTCAATTAAGTAGAGTGCTAGAATATTAATTAAATGGATAAAAGATACGGAGAGTGACAGATCAAGAAAAGTGAACATGTAAAGCCGCAATTAACCTATAATGCTGAATGCGTACACATTAATTGACACTGATTATACGATTTATTTATGAAACTATTTTTAATATGAACTATTTAATGGTATTTCCTTCGTTCCTTTTTTTTCACTTTTATCTTTTGTACGTATTTTTAGTAAATTTTACGCCTTTATATCTCTAGATATGCATTATTATAAAAAATTATAAAAATTATATCTTAAAAAACTTTACATCAAGACAATTTTAACAAAATCTCACATGAATATATCTTCAATATATACCTTAAAAATCTGATTTAAATTTCTCTGACAAACTTTTAAAGTGGACAAATAAAAAAAGGGACAAAGTATGCTTTAAAAAATTTTGAGATGAAAATTATAATTAATTTTTTAAGTGGATTAGTTGTATGATTATATAAGTAAACTAACTAGTTTGTTTTAGGTAAAAATTTAATTTATATTTTTATTGATAAAATATTGAATTTTTAATTAAATTAATTAAATATGTAACTACATGATGCAAGTTCAAGTTTAATTTTGATGTAAATCAATAAAATTTGAAAAATGGGTCTGGGCAATCCAAACAAGGTGGAGAAGAAATAGTTCACTCATATCCAAAGAAGGTTCACTACTAAAACTAATTGGTAATAGTAGGAGTTACTCCTTGAGTATATAAAGTGATACATACTCTTCTCTTTCTCCGATTTGGGACAACTCACATGTGGGTAACACATGGGCTCTTGAACGTAAATTTATTTATAGGTATAACATAAATATTGATAAAAAGATCATTTCCAACTCTAGATAAAGGAGGCAATAGTACAATTTTATAGTTTTATATTTAAGATTATAACATGCATGTGAGCAAGCTAGTACTTCTTCCATTTAAATTTTTTTTTACTTTTCACGCAGTCTAGATAATATATTATTTCAATTTTTATTATCTTTTAATTATGTGTAATAAAAAAAATATAAAAATTTAATATTAATAATTTTTACATTGAGACGAATCAATGTAATAATTTTATCATGTAATATTAAAGACTAAAAACTAATCAACAAATTTAGGGTGATGAATAAATAATAATATTATGATGTAATATAGGAGGTAATATAGAATAGAGGAAGTAGGGATGGCAATGGGTCGGACTCGGCTCGGATTATACATACTCCGACTTTGCTCCGGATAATAGTCGGACTTTTGTTTTCAGTCCACCTCCACTCGGAGTCGGATTATGCATACTCCAAGTTTGCCCCGACTCGGACTCTTGGATCTCCAACAGAGTCGGATGTAGAGTCGGATTATTATCAAACGGTATCGTTGTAATATTGTAGTAGTGATTTTAAAGCATATAAAATTACAAAATATATTTTTCAAATACAATTTAACAAAAAAATATGTACTTTAATTTAAATTCAATTTTAACAAGAGAAATAATCTTACTTCTAAAATTTAACAAAATTTTCTCGTATTTAATTTGACGTATTTAATTTCTCTTATTTCATTTGTCTTATCTTGATTCATTAATCTAAATAAAAGTACCAAGTAGTTTTTCAAAATCGAAAATTACAACTATTAGTATGAGAGAGAGCTTGAATTAGTCACATTTAGAGTTTTAAAGGAAACAAAATATTAGTGTAAAAGTCAAATTCAAAGTCGGATGTCCTTCAGGGTCGGAGTCTCGGATTTTTAATATGGTCCAATTCCGGTCCGTCTCTAACTCGGACTCGGATCGTAAAGTCGGAGTCGGAGTCAGATGACTTTTTCCTCTGACTCAAATCGGATTATTTTCCTCGGATCGAGTCGGACTAGGATCGAATTCGGACTGAATTGCCATCCCCTTAAGAGGAAGTAATTGAATGGAGAAGAAGTCCTTTCAATACCTGTCATTTTCTAAATCTTTCATACTTAATAACTCATCTGTTTATAAATGCAATAATATCAATAATTACAATATTATCAAGACAAGATGAATTATACATAGGGTGAGTTATAACAACAATATGTCAATATACATGTCAAGATCAATTACACATTGAAAGAGTTATATTAATATATAATTCAATAAATATTACACATTTGGTGAGTTATTATAACAACAAGTCAACAATAATAATAATTACAAGAATATATATATATATATATATATATATATATATATATATATATATATACCGGTAGCGATTGTGAGAAGGGTGTTGAAAATGAGAAAGGTAAGAAGGACTCACGTACCCTTAATTACACTTAATTTAAAAAAATAATAAAACATTAATTGTTGGGCCTAATTCGGTAGAATCAAAACTAAAATTTGGTTGATCGTTTTGAAAGTTATACAGTACTTATATTAACCTTTAAGCAAAGTTAATCAAATTTTAGGTTTCAAAAAAATAAATTAAATTATGATGGGCGACAATCTGGAGCGATTTCTGATCAAATCGTTGCCATTTTTGATGTTTAGAAGTTCGAAACGCTTTGTTGTGCTAAGCGGTTAGGAGGTCGCGGTCATTTCTAAAAAAACGACAGGCGTATGTTCATTGCCTTTTGACGACAGTTGCAATTTTATTTATTTTTTTAGTATTCACAAGTATACATATGAGCAAACATATGTATAATCCCGTTCCATGAACATGACTACAAATTAAAGGAAACCAGCAATAATTTTGTAAAAGCCAAAATACAGTTACACTAACAAAAATGAACAAAGGCCTCATCAAACCAATTAACATAAGGATTTTTACAAGAATTAAAAAAAAAGGAACATAATTATAAATCTGAACCCCTTAAAAAAAGACTAAAAGTAAAGCTCTAGGTTATTTCTAAAAACAGGTGGGTAATTAGTTGCAACATGGTTTAAGTATAAATACTAAAAACCATGCAAAAAATAAAAAGAAAAAAAAACCCTCCTGAAAAATGAAATCCTAGAGAAAACAGGCTACTTAGAAGTATAATATGCATATATAGCAAATCTGAATGATCATTTAATGTATATATGATAATGTATAAAACAAGTTAATTATTCTTCCTTAATATTTGCTCACTTAAGAATAGTGTGTAATTGTCTCACTATATCTTTTGCTGTCATAGTGAATTCAGAACCCATCTGCATAATTTTTGGACAAGAAAATTACATCAGTAAAAACATAACAACATTATTAGTATAAGTATTAATTTTATTTTTTTAATTTAGAAGCAAAAATAACCCTTAAAGTACAAGAAAGAGGCAAAAAGGATTCTGACATGGTAAAAATTAAACTGATCTTAATTATGGTATGAAACAAAGGAAAAATCATAGGATATAGTATGAATTCACCTATTTATTTGAAAGATAAACAAAAAGTATTAATATCAAAGAATATATTGAATTCACATAGCTTATTGATAAAACTTTAAAAGAATTTGAGGAAAAAAAAACTTTTATTTAGGTTTATCTTAAACCTACAACTCCACAAGGATGGACCATGCACCATATGACCATACCCAATTCCATGTGCTATGTCTTAGAAGTCAATACTCAATATCAATAATACACATAAGTTTTAGTTTAGTTTTTAGGAGAATAAGACAAAAACATTAAAATTGTGCGAATAATTTTTGTTAAAGAAAACGTAACAGATTATGTTGGAAGTGTATGATCAAATATGTATTATGTTTCAAAACTAAGAAATTGAGTATTATTTTTAATCTATAACGGTTTGTATACGTTTGGTTTTTAGTATTAAATAAAAGTGCATATAATTATAATATATGCATGATTTAGAAAGAGAATGGACTTACTTGAGCTACAATTGTAAGAGCAAGAGCAGAAGCTCCAAAAGCCAATGAACTGCTACTAATAACCACAAGATTAAGTTGTTCAACCTTTGACATAAGTTTCTCGATAATTCCTTGTTTCTTTTCGCAATTAATTCTTATCAATACATTTTTTTCTGAGAATCTTGCTTCAATTTCTGGGAATAATAATGGATTATTTTCAGATAACTTTTTTTCTGATGAAAAATCAGCATCTTCATCTTCTGCAGTAACATAAGATCTTTTGACAAGAACTGCTGATTCCATTTTTTTATTTTTAGCTTCCTCTTCAAGTGCTCGTACTCGTTCTTGTAATTGTTTCACGTGTTTCACTGCATCTCCTAGTACAGTTGCTTTGTCCATCTGTTACATATATATACTTCATTTAGTACTTAATTGTGATAACTAACTCAATCAAAAGCTTAAAATGATTGTTGAGAACCCAAAATGTGTAACACGCCCTCTCACATATGAGACTACTTTAGGCTAAAAGTGTGGTTGACGCTAAATACTACACTTTAATGTTGAAGGTTGAGATTCGAACTCGTGACCTCTTGTCACCCTGGCTTCTGATACCTTATCAAGTAACCAACTCGATCAAAAGTTTATATTTAATAGTATGTCATAGAGTGTATAACATATGTACACATGCCAAGTCATGGTGGTCTGTGCCCAACTCAATTCAAAGCTTACGCAGAATTCTAACCTAAAGGGTTCTACTGTGAGCTATAGGACGCAATAGGGCTACAATAACTTAAACTTTTTGTTTTGATTTGAGGTAGCTTATATTATGAGAATTTCTAAAATTAAGGAAGAGAGAAAATTAATCGTTCTTATATATATGCTATCCTCAACTACTAGCTAGACTAATCCATAATTCTCTATCTGCTTAAATTTTTGGTTGATTTATTTAAATTTTTCTTACTAATCGATCTTCCTATTTGCTATACTAAAAAATTTGTTATTGAACTTGTACACAACAAGACCCGCAAGCGAGCGAATTTGACTGCATACTAACCCAGAGATGTTACGTACTAAAACCAATTGATAATAGCAGTATTAGTCTTTCAAGCTTATATATTAGTCAATTTCTCTAAAATTTCTCGAAGTGGGATACATATGAGTTATTTTTCTGATACAGACTTAGATTAAAAAGGGCAAGAAATGAAGTACCTTCTTAAGACCAGGGATGAGAGCAGACAAAGCAATAAACCTTTGGCTAAGTTTTTCCCTTCGTTTTCTCTCAGCAATAATATGATCCTTAGATTGTTGAGGCTGCACACTATTCTTGTCAACATGATTCGTTCTAGAAGCTTCCACACAAGGTTGATCATGACAAGGAATAAAAGTAGGATTGGAAACAACAGCAACTTCTTCTTTAGGCTTAATAAGCCCACCCGACACGTGATTCGAATTCGAGCTGATTGATGAATTATTTGAAAAACATAACATAGTTGAAGAAGCTGAATTAGTTTGTGATGATGAATTTAGTATATGATCAGGATTATTATGATTCATCATCTGATCATAACAACCCCAATTGTTATTATCTGTTTTCATTTGTTTACTTGGTCTTTCCATCACTGTATTTTGATGATAATGTTCAACAAATTGTGCTGATGATCTCTTGCAGCTTAAAACTTGATTTGTTCCACCAGTTAACTCAAAATTATTAACATAATTAGGTATTATTGCTGGCCCAAATAGTTCTTCCATTGAATTCATTTGAAGTTGATGATTCATATTGAAGTTTACATCATTCATCATTCCCTACAAAAATTGGTTCATAAAAAGTAAATCACAAAACATAAACTCATATATATTAGTATATAACATATTTTAGAGCTTCAAACATAAGTTTCAGCCCTATGATATCAAACACATAGGAGATGGAGATGTTTGGTAGACGACCGATAGCTGGTAGCTAATTATATTAGCTGATTCGACCATTTAAAAACAACGTATTCATAACAAAATAACAATAAGTTGTTTCAACCATTTAATTTACCAAACACTAACGATTGGATGATTTAACCACCCCACTGCACCCTACCCGCTATTTGTATCAGAAAAAGCTAGAATTACCCCATATTAAATTATTTTATGTAGAGTATATGACATATTTAAATTCTTACCCTGAAATATTTTCACATTAAACAAGAAATTTGATTGAAATTAATGAAGGAAGATATAATGATTACCAGATCATTGAAGCTTGTGAACATTGAAACCTCCATTTAATCAAAGTAATTATCTTGGAATTAGGTGGTGATGAAGGAGCAAAAGAAGAGAGGAAGAGAGAAGGACAAGAAAGAAGAAGTCAATTGCTAATAGTGATGAAATTGCTTATGTTGGTGGCAAATTTAAGGACTTTACTTGAAATGTGAACTGGGTTTTTATGCTGACCATTAATCAAGGAGCTCACATTATTCATTACAATATAATATTAGTATTTTATTAATATAAAGATTAATGACTTCCGGTTCCGCTCTATTTGTTGTTTTTATAAGAAATCTTTTCATTTATATTACAAATTTTGAACAAAAATCACCTTGTTCATTCTTATTTTAATATTTTAATAATGCTTATAGTCCCCATATATGTTCTACTAACTTACTGTATTTTAACATTTTTCTATTCACTATGGTCCTCACATGTTTTCCAGTAGCATTATGATTTATGAAATATTTTGTTTATTAATTAGTTGTGATTCCTAAATTTTTTTCACTTTCTATTAATATTTTTTTAATGTTTATTGTCCTTATTTTTCCTCCATCAAATATATTATTTAATAAAATAATATCTTCTCTATCTGAGAAATTCTATTTTTCTTAATTATCGTAAACATTCCTTATAATGATTTCATTAAGGAACGGAGAAAGTATTATTTACTACCCCTTATCTACCCTAATAGTCTCATTTGACTCGACACATTTGTCAATGCAATAATTCTATCATTAATATTTTTAATTATGCATAATTAAAAATAGTAACAAGTTGATATTATTGATCTTTGCATTAAAAAAAAAATCAAACATAATTTCACTTAACTACATTATAACTTATAGACCAAAAATAAAATACAAGTTAAGAGTGATGATCAACAATGTCGAAAGTCAAACGGGACTATATTTAGGAACTAAACTTGATCCAATAATTAACCGACTGAACCTCCACCGTATTTACCAACACTCATGGCAGTTGATTAGCAAGGGCAAAGCGGGCTACCGCCTCCCAAGTTTTTGTAGGGTCCAAAAAAACTTATTTTTATGTAAATAAGTGATATTAATTTAAATTAAATTAGATACAACTTACATTTTTTTTTAAGTAATATAAGTTATTAGTGATTTTTTTATGAAGTAGTTTAGACATCAATAATAAAAACAATAGGTGTATTATATTATTCGTTACGCCTTAAGTTTTTAGGGGTCATTTTTATCTTTTACTCTGGGCCCAATAATAAACGGGATAGCTCTGCCAACACTTATAAATGATTAAAACTTTTAATGTTGAGTATTCCATAGTAAAATCTGATCCATACACACTTAGACCATAGAAACTTTCTATGAATGGAAAATTTATTGTGAGTTTTTGTATCATTGGTGAGTAAGGTTAAAAGACCTTGCAAATGTTTCTTAAAAAACTCAATGAGGGGAAATTTTCAACAACTTTGACACTTATTCCAAAAATATTTTTTTCTTTTATATATATATATCAAAAAATAAATTTTATGCTTTATTATTAGACACCCATTTTGCTATATTATAACATACTTAAAAAAAAATATTTTTTTATATTCTATATAATTTAGTATTTAAGAAGTAGTGAGGAATTTGTTTTCTATTGATGAGATAACTTTTCTATGTAAAAAATTTTCACACAATAATATAATGTGGAAGTATTTAAGAAGTAGTGAGGAATATACATATATACATATACACACATATATACATATATATACACACATATATACATATATATACATATATATATATATAAAGTAGGTCCAAGTTTGATGTAATATAGCTATATTAATATTGAAATCAAAAGGTAGAAAATGAAGGGAATAGAGAATATTAAATTAGGTTCATATGAATAATGTGTTGTATACTGTTTTAGTAATACGTTGATGATTAATCCCACTAGTAAGACGTTGAAATTTGAGGGTTTGGTCATAAAGTTTTTTTATTACATATTTAAAGGAAAGAATGAGCTAGATAGGAATTAAAAGGTATAAATTTATCTGAAAAATTAATATTTACACTTTAAATATTTGGCAATAAAATTAACACAAATTGTTATAAGAGATAGTCTCTTTGAGAGACACATTAGAATTATGGGCTAAATAGCCTTATTAATACAAATAAAAAAAAATAAGAATGTTGACTTCTTATTTTTAGTTTATCTCTTTAAAAGACAGTCTTTCACAAAAATAGTGATAATTACTAACTAGTCATTAGTCATAACTCATAAGCACATATTGTACGCGGCTAGCTACACATAGTTGACACGCGCGTATTTGTTGGCTTAGTATTCACTAAACATGATTAAATCATGCCTTTGATTAGCTTTCATTCCACATCAATTTTAAATTAACAAAATTATGTATCGTATCATTCTAACTTCTAAGGCATCAAACACAATTGTATTCAGATACTCCTATCCTATCATATACATGTACAGCTGTACACACATGGGCATATTGTATATAGTATATTCTCCCTCTAGAATTTGCTTCAAATTTCATTTGATGCTTTTTTTTTATATATAAGCCACGATATATAAAATAAGTTTAAACAATAAATAATTTTAAATATAACAAGCATTTCGAAAGAGAGAAAGTATTTGCTAAATGCCTACCTCAGACGTGTCTAACTTTTTGCAATAAGAATGATTCTACACTTTTGTTATAATCATCTAATACATATTGAATTTATCTTTTTATCTTAAAAATATGTTTAATTTTTTATTATAAAATAGACTGAGGAAAAAACGTAAGGTGAGACGATTGAGAATTAAATATATAACCTTGCCTAGGTTAAGCGGTACTTGCTTCGATGAAGACAATGCAAGATTTGATTCTTACCCCATAGTATATTACTATTTGATTATAGATTAGTGTAGGCTAAGGGAAGGGTGAACTAGATGAAAATCAAAGTTAAGATCTTTTATAAAAAATGATATGTTCTTCAGTTAGGACAAGACTCAATTCTCCTCAATCGTGTTTTTATTATACCTGAAACTAAACAAATTTAATACTACAACAAATTTATAGCATGTTTGGCAATTTGGAATTCTTTCCAAATATTGAAATGGCCTGAATACTATGTTTGACAAACCTTAACTTGAATTTGAAAATGTGAAATCTTGTCAATTTCCTAAAAATCCTAGGCTATCAAAATTTGAAAATTTTAAACAAAATTAATTTTCCTATTTCAAAATGTTTATGTGCCAAACAATATCTTATGAGATAGAGTAGTAAATTGTATATGTTTAAATAAATTTGTTTCTCCTTATTATTACTATCTCATTTAATTAATTTAAATGTCTTCTTTTAAGAGACGAATATTAATATCCCAAAAAAAAACGAAGAGAAGAATACTAAGATATAAATATAGTTTTATAATATACAATTATTCATTTTGAAAAGTAGGATAAGGACAAATCAAAAGGAAATCACGAACATAATTTCAAAAATATGAGTCAACCAAGCTAAAGAGGTTGAAATACTTGGCAGGGAATGAATGGACAACTCCGTTAGCAAGAAAATGGAATAATCGATTGATCATACGATTAGCAGGCGTATAATAAACTTAAAGAAACCGACCATAAAAAACAAAAAAACAAAAAACAAAAATACTCTTGTCTCACAAAATTTATCTTACTTTAATTTTTTTTAATTTGTCATATTAATTTTATTTTATTTCTGTTTTTACTAATTCATCCTCTTATTTCAATTCTTATTCATAAATTCAATTTACATATTTTTTTTATATAACATCACCAAATTAGTTTTTAGCTCTTTTTTATTGATTTATCCATCAAACGTTAAATTTGGTGAGACAAAAAGAAATAGCATTGGGAACTAAGCTAGCTAGTATATTATGAAGTATATAAAGGTAAAAGTAAAGTACACTGTCAATATTTCGCACAAAGCATGGTTCAGGTGGGGGTTTTTATTTTCTGAAAGATGAACTATACCTGTTCCCCTCAAGGAGTGGGTAAAGAGAATGCGCGCAGTCAAGAAATTCCACAACTGATACATGCACCCAATAGGAATCAAACTTCAAACATATGACTCAACATGCAGTAATCTATCTCTTGTATACTTTAATTTTATATTTTTTTTTAAAATGATGTATACACTATAACAAATTTAGCTTTTTGCGACATTGGATTTAGTGACATTAAAAAAATGTCACTGATTCATATTTTTAGTGTAATAATTATTGGATTTTATTTTAAGTTCCACCATAAAGTGATTTAGCGATACTTAATTTGGTCTTTAGCGACATATGTAATTGTCACTATAGTCTATAGTGAAATTTGTTAGAAATGTCACTAGATCCTATGTCGCTAAAAGCTTTAGTGTGACTTTTTAATATGTTGCTAAATGCTCTAATAAATGTCACTAAATCCTTTATATACACTATAAGAAATTTGAAATAGTGACATTTAAATTAAATGTCGCTAAATATATCCCACTAAAAGCAAATTACTTCCTCCGTTTCAGTTTACTTGTCCCATTTCCTTTTTTGGCTATCTTTTTTTTACCTAAATACCCCCACTTTTCCAATTCTCAATACCTAATTACCACCTTTACAATAAATTTAATCAATTAAAATACCCAACTACCACTTTTTAATGAACCCCACTCAACCCTTAAAATCCGTAAAAAGTCAAATGGGACGAGTCAACTAAAACGGAGGGAGTATGTTGGAGTGATACTTTAATTTGGACGGAACAACTTTTTTTTGAGTACATAATGCAGTCTATATTTGGTGTGAGAATTTGGTCAAAGCCCGCGTATACTAGGACTAGTTAATGTTAAACTTTGGCCTACTTTAGAATTAACTCAAAATTCAACTAAAATTTAAAATTATTGCGGATAATTCAAAACGCCATGACATAAAATATATATATATATATATATATATATATATATATATATATATATATATATATATATATATATATATATATATATATATATATATATATATATATATATTATTTTCATGTCATGGCCTTTTTGAATTATCGGCAATAATTTTAAACATATATATATATATATATATATATATATAGTTGCAACGTTAGGATATATGGCACTATTCATTCACCATTTTTAATTTATGATTAACTTTTAATCTATAAGTTAAAATATAATCAACTGAGATCTTGTTTGGTTCGTCATATTGCAAAAAATATTATTATTAAATTTTTATAATTTTTTATTATACGTAATTAGAGATGTTAATGATTGAATTAATTAGTATATAGAACTGAGTGAAAAAGCAAATGTTGCAAGTATTTCAGAAGGAGAAGGGACAAATACTAGTTAGTAGGTACATAAATACAAGATAAGGGGTTTGGAGTATCTATATGCATGTATATACTAGTATATATTTGATCCTGTATTCGTGTGAAGAGCTTTAAAAGATTACACTGTCTCTTAGGAGATTTGATTTCTAAATTAAAATTTGTGATTAGCTGTGTTTTCAATCATTTTAAGATAAGATTAATTTATACAAGACATATCATTATCTTTAATTGGGTCCCTTAATTACAAGCCAGATCAATCTCAAGACTATTGGCAATGCAAGCTACAATTGGCTAGTTAATTAATTATTATTTAATTAATTTGTTCATCTTAGAAAGTTCAACTATCATTTTCATTTGTAAAGACATGTCTACCTATTGCCTTTAAAGTTTCCAAGCAAGTGGAGCAACTATAAGGATTAATTAAGATTAGATTAAAGTTAATGCATTATTAGTGATGGCAAGTTGAATATACCAAAAAAAATGTGACAAAATTTGTCCTAGTCATGAATATATTTTGATTTGATGTTTTTGGAACTCCTGCAGATATGAATGATTATACGTGTTATTTGTTGTGTTATTTTTAATTTATTAAAGCCTTGACCCTAAAGATAGGTCGGAGATGCCCCGGGAATGAAGAGATCCCATATATGCCTCATAATTTCATTAGATTAGTACCTACATGAACTGAGGATCCGATAAAGAGAAAAAAGACTAGTTGTGCTTCACGTAGTATTCATATATTGTGGTCTGTGAATAATCGTTTAGGAAAATCTTAAAAGCTAGGAACAGTAAGATAGCAGATTAAATTAAAGGACAAAGAAATCGAAAAAGAACAAATTTTTGATAATGTATCGAAAATAATATATTTGCTAGTATTTGAAAACTTTTACATTCACCATGACACTCAAAGTTAATGAATTATAGTGATGAAAACTTAGTCTACCAAAAAAAATGTCATAGTCATGAATACCCTATATTTTGATTTGATGGTTTTGGACCCTATCTTTTAAAAAAAATTAGTAAATTAATAATAGTTACTATTGATTTCTCTTGTTATCAATTTTTAAATTAAAATTTGTTATCAGCTTGAATTTATCCTTGATGTTTTGCAAGTATAAAATGTCAATTTATTAACTAATTTATGTTCTATATTTTGGAAAGTAATTTTTGTTAAATTATTAATTTATTAAAAGCAACATTATATCACTTGGAAGTTGGAAATATACCTTCTCACTAAGTGACAAAAATATAGTGAATTAGGAAAAAAAAACACACATTTTGATCTCTTTAAAACAAAAGATTGTAAAAATTATCGCTGATCATTTTGGTCATATAATATATGTATTAAGAGTAATTTTATCACTAATGAAAAAGAAGCTTTGTTTAATTTAATTTTCTAAGAATTTGAGACCATCTTTCTTTATAGGATTCTCTTAAAACGTAATGCACTTGTAATACTACTTGGCTTATTTTTTTATTTTTTCTATCTGTAAATATTTGATTAAAAAATAATTTCTAATTAAGGGCATGCTTGTATTGGGTGTAAATATTTAAGGGAGTAAAAAAAGTCAAAGTAAGAAAATGAAGTTGATAAATGAGAAATTAGTGAAATTTGATTGTTGTAGAGGTGGAAGAATTGTTGCAAAGTAATGAAAAATGAAGGGAGTTCTCAATTTTGTGGGGTAAATATTTATTCTAGGGGAGGGTGGAGGAATGTATTACCTCCATAATAAGGGAAATTATCTTCTTTTTCCTTTATTATTTTTATTTTATACTCATTTTACCTTTTTCACAACTATCTCAACTCTTTCAAATGCATCTTTATTTGCTTTCATTTCACTAGTTTGACTTTTTTTACTCTTTTAAATATTTACACTCAATACAAGCATGTCCTAAATGGGACAAATATACCTGATAATTAGAAGAACATTATAGAACTCTTGGAATATTCCTCAATACAATAATAGAAATATTTTAGCAAATTTGGTCCTTTTCGCTCGTGTATTTGTCCTAAAGCGCAGTATTCCTGCTCTCCTTGACCAATCACCAAATATAATCTTGACAACATCTTGTAACATATTGTTTAGGAAATGATTATTAGCTGAAATTATTAGACTAAAATTAACGAGTTATAGCAAGGCTTTCTTAAGACTAGTTTTGAGGTGTAATTTTCTAGGGTTCAGCTTATGAAAGGGCTTAACGAGTTAATATATCCTTATATAATTAATAAGAATTATTATTTGCATATGTATATCTTATAACATGGATTGAACTAAGCGCATAACTACTAAACTACAACATAGTTAGAGATCAAGAGAGCAAGCATGTTACATTAAACTAAAGTTATATTGTAGCCACTATATTTATAATTAATATTTTATTATGATTTAATATTTTGTTATAGTAACCTTAAAATAGATATGTTTATCTTTTTTATAAGAAAATATTTTTTTTTATAAAAAAATTATTTATAGGAGTATGATTTTTAGATATCTAATGATAGAATATATATATTTTAAAATAATTTTACCAGTTGGATCAACTTAAATCCGATTCAAATTCAATAAGTTCCAATTCAGAATGACCTACTAAATCGAATATGAATTGACTGACCGTTTTAATGGGTATGTGTACTTGCCAATCATGTACATATAATTAGTGGAAGTAATTATTGTGGATCTATATTAGCTTTCTGTTTAAACTTAATTTATGCTTATGTTTAATTATATAATAGAATATTGTTTGAGTGGGTGTGTTTGTTGAATTATTATTATTATTAATATTAATATAGATTGGGGAATTGATTCAAGCAACGTGGGGAAAATAATTCCAGTTTGGGATGTATGTCGTCACCATTGCGACAGTTTGAGCTAACAGTATCTTATAAAATCAGCAATTAATTAAAATTAGTTGTTAGCTTTTATGTTGATTAATTATCTCTTAAAAAAACCAATTTATTAAGCTTAATAGTTAGTACTTAGTTGTAAGGTCGATCATAGATTGATTTAATTATAATATTAAAGCTTAGTGCGAACAAAAGTTGCCGCATTCTTATTATGGGTTATAATTATATATAAATTCTGTTGTATTGAGAGGGTCGCATCGTGAGAAGTGCCTTATATTTAGGTTATAATAATATAGTAGATTTCACTTGACTATTTTTTTTTACACATTAGCCGTAATATACTCCCTCCATTTCCAAATGTTTTCTCATTTACTTTTTGCACAGTTTTCAAAGTAAATTTTTAGCCTTAATATGTTTAAATATGCATCATAAAAAATTATAAAAAATATATAACAAAAAAAGTACATTAAGACGAATCTAACGAAATCTCACATGATTTCTCTCTCCAAAATAGAATATTCTAAACGGGAAGAACATTATGAAACGGATAGAGTATAAAATAAGCTTAAACGATAAATAGTGTCAATAATCATTATGTAACGTGTATTTCAGAATAGAAAAAATATATAAAAAGGCTAGACATAAATACAGAGAAATTATAAATTTTAATTAATATTATTTGTAAAGTACACACTCCCTTAAATTCCTATAATTTTAACATACATTAATTATAACTCTTATAATGTTTCTAGAAACATATGAAAGGCAGTATATATTTGTTAAAAGTCAAACGCAAAGAATAACCAACACTTTTACACTCCTAATTTCCTGGAATTTTGCATGGAAAAAAGTTTGAACAATACTATGCATTCTCATTAGACTCTTGTTTATCATCCATAAACCACCAAATTAAATAACATATTAGAATTTATGCTTAAATGAGAATTTATCCTTTCAAAAATATTAAATCAGAATTTATGCTTAAATAAAAATTATGCTTTAATATTGGTTTCTTTTCTTTTATATTTTTTTAATATTCAGACACATTTTAGAATTCATATAAGCATCATATATTAGGACATTTTTTTTAGAAGAGACCATCATATTCACACTAATAAGAAATTAGGGTATTTGGTATTTAACTTTTAACAAATAATTTTTTATTTAAAAAATATATTTTGATATTAATTTTGAAAAAGCTGCAGAATATAGCAGTGCTTTTGATAAGTTTTATAAGTTTAACATAACAAAGACGCATCTATTCTTATCAAACGCTAATTTCACCAAACACCTAAAAATTATAAGTCAGTAACCAATTAAAAATATGAGGACCATTTCCATAGTAAAAGTAAAAGTTAGAAAAAAAAATACCTTTATAAAAATTATAAAAGAAAAAAAAGGATTAACAAAATATTCAGATTTCACCATTATTTTTGAATATCTGCCGGCCAAATTATATACTTCATACAGCAAATATTTCGGCTGGTGCACAATTTGTCAATCCAATCCAATACTTCTAGAGAAAGTTTGCTTAATTATGTTTGTCTTTAGCTATAATAGGAAAGATTTGAGATGATTCTAGAAAATTAAATAAATATTGATGACTTTTACTTAATCAGGATATAAAAGTACGTACTATATATTCTTTACCTTGATTTTTATTAATCTAGTGTATACATTTTAAATTATTCATTTAAGTTTGAGCTGGTAATAGAAATTGACAAATTGTGCATGCATGTTTCTAGTTTTATTATTTTTGAATTTTATGTGTTCTTATTAATTAATATACTTCCTCCGATTCACCACTAAGTTCTCATTTGTTTTTTGACACTATTTATATATCTTACTCTTAATTTTTATTTTATTATTAATCTATAAGCTAAAACATAGTCAAGTGGGATCTTGTTTGATTCATCTCAATGCAAGGATTATTTATATCAACTTTTCATAATTTTTAATTATGCACAATTAGAGATATTAACGATTGAATAAGTTCAATGGATAGAGTGTTGAAGCAAATGGGACTTTAGTGGTGAATTGGAGGGAATACATTGATTTGGTTAATCCCTATATAATAATCGTTTTAATTTGCTACTGGATTTTATCAGTTCAATTAAATGTTTGAATTGATCGTTTAATTTTAAGATTATATGTAACATATTCAGTTACACTTGCTCATATGAAAAGATTTTTGACAAGAGTGTGAATAATGTGTGTGTCATTTTCATCCTTAGCGCTAAATATATATTCCACATGAACAGTTGAACCGGATGTAGATGTATTTGAGATTTGAACTCTTAGTTTCTTACCGTTCACCGACCAACCCTTCATCGACTATATACCATTGGTCGCAAATTTTCAACTAATTTACGACCATGTTTTGGTGTGGTCGCTAATCCCCAACTAAGACTGGTATCATTAATTCACTAGATTGAAAAAATTTAAGGAGGTAATTTCCATTTATTTTTTGATCGCTTGTTAATCGATTGTTAAGGTATGCTTGTATTGGGTGTAAATATTTAAGGGAGTAAAAAAAGTCAAAGTAAGAAAATAAAGTTGATAAATGATAAATTAGTGAAATATAATTGTTGCAGAGGTAGAAGAATAGTTGCAAAGTAATGAAAAATGAAGAGATCTCTTAATTTTGTGAGGTAAATATTTATCCTAGGGGAGGGTGGGGAAATGTATTACCTCCATAATAGAGAAAATTATGTTCTTTTTCCTTTATTATTTTTATTTCATGTTCATTTTACCTTCTTCACAACTTACTATTTAAAATGCATCTCTATTTGCTTTTATTTCATTAGTTTGACTTTATTTTTCCCTTTAAATATTTACACCCAATACAAGCATGTCCTTAGTCGCAAAGTTTATAGAAGGAATTATCAATCAACTTTCAACTATAATAATTAGCGATTAAATCTATACCAACTATCCAAATTAGTCAAAACAATAATCGATATTTACTTTGATTTTCAATACTATATTAATTAATTAATAAACTAATAAATTAAAAGATAAACTTATGATCATCTATTAGACTATTACATACTACTAAAGCAAAAAACGGCTCACATAAGCAACCTCAAAAATTGATGAGGTGTCAGTTTCTTATGAAAAATTTTCCCTCCATTTAACATATTATATTGAAATTTGAAAATACATTGAAATTTAATGACCAATATTAAACACTTTTAGTTGGGACTATAACATATTATATTGAAATTTGAAAATACATTAATGTAATAGTAAAAAAATAATTATGAATAAGAAAAATATATTGCACCATTACAATTTAAAGGGCATCATTAATATTAGTTGAACTACAACAAATGTAGTATTCAAAGAGGTTTTCCAGAATTTATAATTATATTAAATATTTTTTTTTCGTCCTAATATTTCTTCTTAATTCTGATGTAAACTGTTCTATATATTTTAAATACCTACGTTTTTTAATTCAACCTCAACAAACCACCTCCATAACCAATAATTTAGAATTTATTTTCTTTGTTTTTTAAAATAATTAATGAAATAAAAAAAAACCGTCGCACAGGGATAATCTAGTAAACTAATAAATTAAAATTTAAACTTACGGTCCTTCTTGTATGAGATCGTTTCACAATGAGACGACCTTAAAAAAAGTAGTCCATAAACTAATAATTTCTACTATTAAGCTATTTTACCTAAGTATGAGGCATGTCTCACGGTGAAATCGTGTTTTACAAAAATTAAAATTTGTGTTAAAGTTATGATTGTAATTTTACAATTTTTAAAACTTTCTATTTGAAAAGTAAACTTTTTTTCGGTCAACTGGTTCGGATCTTCATGTTTTTACATGATGAGAAAAATTGATAAAAGGGAGACAAGGTAGTACGGTTATTCTTCTTTGAATACAAGTTTCTTCAAGTTTGACTAATTGATAAAGGGGACAGGGGTGTTATACTGTTATATATGGAACCAATTATTATTCCTCCTTTTACTTACCCACCAAAATTTCATCAAACTTTTAAAGTCCAAGAACAATTATTGATGGGATAAATATATATATATATATTAAAATTTTTGAGGTGAATATAATATTAATATATTGTAACATTTTTTATGAATTAATATTATAATTTAAATTTCTTGCGGTCAAAGATATCAATAGCTTTACAACTTTATCCTGTTTTATTCTAAGTACTCCTAGTCCTAGACTATTATGTCTCTCAATTTGTAATAATTAGTGTAAAATAATTGAAATTTAATTGAAAAAACTAAATTAGAAATAAGATAAAAAAACAAGTAGAGAATATAAATAAGTGGTTATTAGGGAAAGAGATCAGAATAAATTTGTGGATGAAATTAAAAAATAAAAAGGAAATAATTACTAAAAAAAAATGATGCAAAAGCAGTGTAACAAATTAAAATGAACAATTTTGTAATTTGAGAGTGACAAAATGAGTACTGTTCTTTAATTCACAAGTTGAAAGATTTGGGTAGATCATAAACAAAAAATTATATATATTGTGACTTAAAAAAATATTATATAGAAAAAATTAGTTTAGATCAAATAGCATTTTTTGTCTAAGCAATCACATCTTAAAAGAAAATGTCAAAATGTACATATTATATCATATCATATCTATTTCAAGAAAAGAAAATACAAGTTTTAAACTATCACTCATACCAAATTTTAAAACAATTGGTTGATTATAAAACTGAATTACTTTGAAGGTTTGAATTGTGTCTAGTCCTAGACCGAAGCATGCATGGCTCGATCAAAGCTCTGGTCATTTATTTAAAATATAATTAATATTAAATTGTATCATATATTTTTTTTCATTATATCAATGTGAGATATTGTTAGAATCGTCTTAATGTAAATATACTTTATTATTATACATTGTATATAATTTTTTATGATGCATAATTGAAAATATTGAAGTTACAATTACTTTAAAAACTTTATAAAAATAAACGAAAAGACAAAAAAGAACAAATGGATTATAAAAGTAACATACAACAAAATTGTTGGATTGGTTGAAATTCACTATACATATAAAATTGAATGTTCGAATCGTATATTTTTTGAATTCAGCATTGTTGATAATGGTCATATTTTCTTTTCTGAAAATGAAAAAGATGATCCTTGGTCAATATAATCATTATCATAAATTGATAATCACAAATAATAGCTTTTGTTTGCAATTAGCATATATGGTTAGACCTAAAGTGTAAAACCAGACCATAAATTATGAGAAAGACCAATATTCGGCGCGTGTGACTATCCGTGTAAGATACGACCGTACACTTTTTTATTTCTTGATTAAATATTTCGTATCATCATTAATTACTTTATCAACAACTATTTTGGGTCTACTTAAATTTGCAGTATATAATTGAAAAAATTATGAATATATATTTGAATCATACTTTTTTCGTTTTTAAATGTTTTTTCCATTTATTTTTTGCATATTTTTTAATGTAAATTTTGAGTCTTAATATCTCTTAATACGAATTATAAAAAATTACAAAAAATCATCATCATCATACATCTAATAATTCAAAAACATTTGTGTCAAGTGTCAATATACAATGAATTTTGAAAACATTTTGCCAAATGTCACCCCTAATAGTGTTAGATAGTTGTTTTGGAACTCATCCCTACATCTCCCTAATGCAATCTAAATTATCAATGAAGAGTTTTTATTTAAAGTGATTTAATTGTAATATAATACTTGACATTGATATAGACTCTATAAAATCATATTCATATTCATATTAATAATGTTATTTTTAGATTTATAAGAGAATATAACTCATAAATTGATGTAAGACTAATCAATGTTAGGTAATTTTGTATACATTGAACGTAACTCATGCAATCTAATTCTAACTTATAAATTCACAACAAAAAGAGTCATTATATATATAGTATAATTGTAGATTCTTCAACTTCTATTGCTTAATGGTTATCAAAAACATATGTTCACTAATTTATGTATTCCTTTCCAAGATATAATTCTAGCATCCAATTGAAGAGGGAATATTCAATCATACTACTATTCGACTATGAGGGTGTTTGGTAAATCAGCTGGTTGGGTTATTTTCAGCTGATTGGTAGTATTAGCTGGTTCATTGAGTAAAACAAGTTACAAATAGTGTTTGGTAAAAGCGCTTGTAGAGAGAGCTTATTGGTACCAATCAGCTCAAAATTGACACGCTGAAAACTTGAGTGTGTTAGATTAGATGATTGCTAAGCTTTTGCCAATTGACCAAACTACTCCTTCATTTTCTTCATTTTACCACCCTCCCATAACCTAATCTAATGTTCCTGTTTTGTTTCTCATATCTCCCACAATCTAATCTAACATTGTGGTTCTTAACACTTATACTTTTTTATGTAATTTTAGATGTATAACTATCTTAAACAATTATGTAATTTGTTTTTAATTTTACTTGTTTGAATATGAATAATTATGTACTTTAAATTAATTTTTAATTTTACTTGTTTAAATATAGTTAGAGATATTTTTATGCAATCTATATTAAGATATTATATAACTATAACATAATTTCAACTAAGAAATATAATTTATAATTCATAATTAATATTTGTCAATTATTTACTTAAAAGTACTTTTACACAAATTAGTAAACAATAAATTTATCATGCCCTTATATGTCTTTTTACATTAATCAGCTTTCAGCTATCAAATAAATGTTACCAAACACTCTTAAACTATCAGCTATATAAACAAGCTAATCAAATCAGTTAATAAAATTAGCTAGTCAAATCAGCTGCCTTAATCAGCTACCAGCTATCAGCTATCAGCTGTTTGCCAAACACCTCCTATATATCACTATGCATGATATTGACGATAATGCTTAATTGATAACGATTATCTTATCATGCATTATTATGCGATGGTAAAAGATTATATATGAGGGCTTTGTTAAATTTTGTAATAGGTCCTACATGTTATTAATCAAAACAATTTATAAAAAACAAAACTAAACCTACACCGTACATTGCACGGGTATAATCCTAGTATATGATAAAAAAAGTGTACATTAAGGCGAATCTAACGAGATCTCACATTGATATGGATATATTTTATCATCTATATATATCTTAAAAATCTTAATCAAATTTCTCTCTCCAAAAAAATATTATAATTAAATAGGAAGAACATTAGAAAACAGACAAGAGTATAGTGTAAACTCATCACTAATAATTATTCAACGTCTAGCTGGGCTAATAATCATCCGATACTATATTAAATAAATCACATTAAGCATATGAACCAACCCAATATAGTATTAATTTTATAACCATTTCCTAATACGTCTATTTGTTTACTTAAAATGGCTTACTTACTAAGATTAATTGATAAATAACATTTTTATATAAAACCCATTATTCATGGTTAACTTGTCACAATCATTTGGAGAAACCAATACCTAGCTAATTCACATTTAATCCCTATTGAATTAAGAAACAAACATCTATATATAAATTCCTCTAAAAAATCATGGAGTATTAGAATTTTAAGCTAAAGTTTTCCTTTTTTTTTTGTTGCAAATATTTGATTTAGTATATCAAGAAATATAATATAATCATGGAGGTTTCTATGTTCACTAATTTCAATGATCATATGGTAATATATAATTTTTCCAATTTTTTCAAAAATATTTTTTATTTCAATTACCCTTCTCTCATATTAAATTTGCTACACAAAATTTTTAAAACTTTATTTGCATAATCATGTGATAAATTTAAAAGCACATAGGAGTATTATTAGCTAAATAATTAATAATGTTTGTTTTCAAAAGGAAGGGAAAAGGGCTAAAATATTTGGTTTAATTTGCAGGAAATAATGGATGATATTAACTTGATCCATGATGATGAACTACAAGTCAACTCATTTGAAGAGATTTTTGAACCATCATTATTGTGTGAGTATACCATACATAATCATCATCATCATCATACTAATCATCATACAATGATAAAGCCAGATCAAAATCCCATTAATCAACAGCTCATGATGAACAATACAAACCATTGGAATAACTCATCATATGATGATCATTATCATGATGGATTGATGAGTTCATCAATACAAGATTATTATTATACATGTAATAATTCTAGTATGTTATCATTTGGAAATACTTCAAATGATAATCAAAATATTAGATTTGGTGCACAATTACCTACTAATAGTGAAGGTTTAGTTGCCAAACAAGGTTCTAAAAAAAGTAGTGCATCAATGGCTAAGTTTCCAACACAAGTACCTAAACTTCATATTCTTGCTGAGAGGAAACGTCGAGAAAAACTCAACCAGAGATTCATTGCTTTGTCAGCTATCATTCCTGGCCTCAAGAAGGTACGTATGTATCTCTTTACTGTCCGTTTGGTTAGTGGTAGTACTAAATTGTCTAAATAGTGATAACATAAATGATTTATAGTGTAAAATTTCATCAAAAGTTTCATATCGTTACTTTGATAAAAAGAAAATTTGTTTACAAATTTCCATTACCACCTAATACCAGATCTCCCAATGATAAAAAATTTGAATGAATTTTAGAAAGAAAATGAGATGATTGAAGTTAGACAAGCATGATCATCTAATTAAGAGATTTTTCAGCCAAAATTATTTATTACACTAACTTTTTATTTCTATTACCATCATTTATTACCACTAACAGAGAAAGAGTAACAACCACTAATGCTACGTACGTAAACAAAACGATGGTAGTTGCTTGGACTATATTTTGTTGTGAAAGATGGGAAAATAGATCGTAAAGCGCTATTTTTGATTTTATAAACAATTACATCTATAGGCTTTCAAAATGGGATATTAGTGAAATATATGATGTTCAATATTTTGAATTGAGTATAAAAAGTAGGAAAATTTCACATGGAAGTATCAAACTTTCATGAAATGCTAGTATAACACTTTTGTAAGATTTTTCTACATGGTAGCATTATTTTATGCCTTATCTAACTATCGTTGTAGCATTTTCCGTTAATTTCTTGTCAATTTCCGTTTAATTCACCATTTTGACGTTTCTGATACCCTTATCATGTGTTGGTTGTTGTCATTATAATTTGGCCTGAACATAGGAGCGCGTTGATAAATTAAACGGTGACTTAAACGTTAAATGGTGAACTAAACATTTTGATAGCATAAAATTGGTTTAGGGCAAATTATAAAAACAATACATAATAAGGGTAGCAACGTCAAAATGGTAATTTAAACGAAATTTGACAAGAATTTTACAAAAAATGCTATGACGTTAGATTAGGGATAAACTAGATGCTACCATGTGGAAAAATGTTACAAAATTAATATCATTAACGTTTAATGAAAATTCGATACTACAATGTGAAATTTCCAAAAAGTAAGGATAAAAATGATTATAGTATTCATTAAAATTGTGTACGTACGTGTAGATGGACAAGGCAACAGTTCTGGAAGATGCGGTGAGATACGTGAAAGAATTGCAACAAGAAGTGAAGACATTAGAAGAGGAAACAAAGAGGAAAACAATAGAATCAGCTATGTTGTTGGGATCAACATCATCGTCTAGGTCTAGCCTACTTTCTAATCAAGAACAGGATCAAAAGAATACATATTATTATTCATCCAATATTCAAGATGATGATGATGATGATGATGATGATGAAGGTTGTCCATCGTCAATCCTTGAAATGGAAGCTCGATTCTCATACAAAGATGTACTTATTCGAATTCATTGTCAAAACAAGAATGGAATTCTTCAAGACTTCATTTCACATATTGAGAAGCTTCATTTGCTTGTTATTAACAGCAGTGCTTTGCTATTTGGTCCTGCTTCTCTTGATGCTACTATTATTGCTCAGGTATTCATTCATTCATTTCTTTACGTGTATTCGATCCCTATGTCCCTCTCATTTTCCAACTATTGAAAAATAGCTAAAACTGGAAGATCATGATAAATATAAGCAGTTAATAAGATGGAAAGTGATTATAATTAAGTTTGTGAATGAGACATAACAATAAGTCTGTAGATAAATAGACAGATCGAAACATAGATAGAATAGAGAGTTGAGTAAATTTATTATTAATCGTAGATGTTTATTTTGTGGTTGTTGAATTCAGATGGGCGGTGAATTCAGTATGACAGCTAAAGATCTTGTGAGACATTTACATGCTGCACTACTTAAACAATTGATGTGAAGAAATCTGCAGGGAAGACATGAATTAGACTTGGATCTACTGATCTAACTCATAAGATAATACCAGCTGTGCTACTACACTACTACTAGTCTTGATTCCTCCAATATTAGTATTAGGAGTGTTGTCAAAATGTATGTCACCATATATAACATTAGATCAAACTTGAAATATCAACTTTAGCTTATTTAGATATAAATAAATGCTAGTGTTTGGTGAACTGGCTTGGTGAAACAACTTATTGATAATATGAGTAAGCTATTTTTGAACAAGCTGCTCATAGCAGCGGGTTTAAAATCAGCTTGTCAAATCAGTTAATAAAATCAGTTGGTCAAATCAGCCGTTATAATAATTAACTATTAGCTACCAACTATCAGTCGTTTGCCAAACATCTAAATATTTCTATTAGCTTAGCTCCATTCATTTCATTTTATTAGTTTCATTTGACTTTTAATTTGCATGTATGATTTTTAAGTATAACTCTTGTCTTAATATTTATAAATATACTTTTGAAAAAATGTAGAAAAAAATGGAAGTTCTATAACCTTGAGTCGAAATGAATCTAATGAAATTAGAATTTTTTTTCTCTGTATGGAGAGAATAGTTTTTTGTTGGTTTTCTTATACATTTATTTCCTTTTAATTGTATTAAATTAATTTCTTTTTCAAGCTAGAAAAATATCAGTGTTTAGATATGAAAATACTCCATTCCAAAAAACTATGATTAAAAATTAAAGGTATATCTTTTCTAAGGGCATCAGTCATAAATATTGATGCTTATGATCCTCATTAACCTTGTAGTTTTCCTTATAAATTGATGACGTACCCAAATTTTGGCATGAAGTACCCAAAGATACACTAGGAATATGATAGTATACGAACTAAATCTGCAATTAAGTTTAATTTTTGTGAAAAAATCTCTTGACAAATTTTGTATTTCTTATTCTACTTCAATCATTTAATTTGTTTCAAAAAATTCATTTCAATGTATTATAAATATGGTAGCAGGTCGTAATGAAAAATTATGGATACAAAACCCTTTTTTAATCATCTTTTCACTACCATGTCCTTGAGAATAACATAGTACTTATATGTTATGAAAATTTACACTACAGATCTTTTACATCACAACTATTTAATACCAACAATCAAACTGGCAGTAAAGTCCAGTGTTTAGGCTTAACTCGTGAGTCATGACTTACAAAACTCAATTTAGTTATATTTGTTGAATTGATCATTAATTATGATATGTAATTGGTCGATTTCATATAATTATAACCGATAAAACATGTTAACAACATGAGATTCAAACTTAATTTGTTTTGGATTATTAATTCATATGTAATCTTGAGACCTCAACATTGTGAGAATTTCATAGATTGCACTATTTTTCTAGGTTATTACTTCTATAGAGGGATGATCTTTTCTTTTAAAAACAACATTTTCATAGTAGGAAGTTCAACTATCACTTTCATCTAAGTGACGATGTTTTTATAAAAGGATGTTTTTGTTTTTGATGTTCAAGTCTTTGATAGTCGGTTGTTAGAATGTACTTTTTGAGCAATTTGATACTCCTATTCCATAGTTAAAGTATTATTGATATATAAACTTTCACAATATATGAAGTTTTTTAATGCGAAAAAATTTATTTGTAAATGAGAAAGCTAGTGAGTTTTACTTATAGTTAAAATTTTAAATTAGCCTAACCTATAATTAGGCTGAAAAATATAAAATCGAATCTAAGCTTTATATAAGTCTTATTTTTATATGCAATTATAAGATAAATTATTGACTGTAATTAACACAATTTGCAAAATATATTTTCAAAATAAAATAGGAAAATATTTTTCAATCATAAATACTATTATTAGACCTATTTATTCTAAAATATTAAAACTATAGATACTTACAAATGAATCATCTCGAGATTACAATTTTTATCTGGTTTTGATATTTAATGGAGTTAAAATTAAATGTAATAAAATATTATTTTTAGATTTTGACTATTAGTACCTTAGAGATAGATGACAATAACAATGACAAATACTTCATATAATTCTCTAGGAAAATAACAGTCTGAATTACGGAAAATAAATTATTTTCATAAATCGTAAGAATCGAACCTCTATTTGTACCTCTACCTTGTTATTTTTTTTAAAAAAAAAAACAAAAGTTTGATATATTGGCTATTCCCATCTAACGGATAGAAACAAAACAATGCCACTCGTCCAAATCTCCAATTCTCAATTGATCATTCCAAGGAATTCCACAATCACTACAATTCCCACCTCAAATATCCTTCATCGTATTCATCCCCAAATTTTCTCCCGAAAAATCCTAATTACTGCCATGAAAACCGATCAAAAATTAGAGCGCAGAGAATTGGGAAACACTGGACTCAAACTAAGCTGTGTGGGTTTTGGTGCCTCTCCTCTTGGTAAAGTCTTTGGTGATGTCTCTGAAGAACAAGCCATTGCTACTGTTACCAATGCTTTCTATTTGGGTATCAATTTCTTTGATACTTCTCCGTAAGTTTATTTTTCTCGACTTTTTTGGTAAATTTCAATGACCCTTTTATGTATTTGTTTCATTTTTGTTATTAGTATGGTATTTCGAAGTTATTTGTGTGAAGTTTATTTGAATATAATCATTTTTTGCCTTCAAAAAATTGGGTCTTAAATGGTGGGTGCATTGTAAAAATTTGAACTTGATATGGGTTGCATTGTTTTTATTATTTTTGTTGCTTATGTTGTTCATGATGTTCTTGAACCGAATTTAGTAATCAATTGTTAATTTTTCAGTTGTTTTCAACATCTTTGGAGTGAATATATAATTCCCAAATGTCCTTATGAGTTATGAACCCATGACATGATTCCTGCCTGAACTTGATCAATCCCCCTCCTCTCTTTCCCCCACTGGACAATCTAGAGCTATATGGTTTTTACTTTTTAGTTCTTATTGTAATTATGGTTATTTTCAGGAGTTAAATGGTTTTCAGTGTTTTTATGTATATTTTCTTATAAATTGACTTGTAGACTATCTATACTATTGAATACTCCCTCCGTCCCGATAAGAATGCACCTAAAATGTTTTTGGTGAAATTTAGTGAAGAGAGTAATTGGGTTGGAGACAAAAAAAACAAGTGGATGATGAAGATGAGGGGTTAAGATGGAGAGAGATAATAAGTTTGTGAATTGAGATTAAAAGAGAGAGTGGAACCACCGAACCATTACCAAAAAGGAAAGGGTGCAAAGTAAGCCGGACAAACTAAAATAGAAAGAGGTGCATATTGGGAGAGACTAAGGAGTATTTACTTGTAATGATGTTGCTCTGTCTTGTGAATAGAGATAAATTGGTTGTAGACTAGTCCTTATGCTGATTTTCTTGGTGGGTTTGGTTATTATTTTGTTTAGCTACTATGGCGCGACATTGTCAGAGAAGGTGCTTGGAAAGTGTTTGAAGGCACTTGGTGCACCTAGAGATCAGTACATTGTTGCAACGAAGTGTGGCCGTTATGCTGAAGGCTTTGATTTTAGTGCTGAAAGGGTTACTAGGAGCATTGATGAAAGCTTAGAGAGATTGCAACTTGACTATGTTGATATACTACAATGTCATGATATTGAATTTGGTTCTCTTGATCAGGTGCTAAGATAGGGTATTTTTCTTGGTTTACCCATTTGGCTTATTTCTCTATGTGCTCATTTGTTTGCGTTATGCAGATTGTCAATGAGACAATTCCCGCCCTTCAGAAAATTAAAGAATCTGGGAAGGCTAGGTTCATTGGTATAACTGGACTTCCTTTAGATATATATACCTATGTTCTTGACCGAGTGCCTCCAGGTACAATTGATGTGGTCCTGTCATATTGTCATTACTGTATCAATGATTCAACTTTGGAAGATTTATTACCGTATTTGAAGAGTAAAGGCGTAGGAGTGATCAATGCTTCCCCTCTTTCAATGGGGCTTCTTACAGAAAATGGCCCCCCGGAGTGGCATCCAGCCTCACCTGAGATTAAGGTAGCTGTTTTCCATCAATAGTTGATTAGATGCTCTCTAGTTATGCCCTTTTAACATTCTTTTGAATTGGATGCAATTTACAAATTGAGAATGTTTTACTTTGGCCAGACTGCATACAATGACAATAAATAGATTGACATTAACGGGGTGTCATTATTGGTACTAAATGGTGGTGATGGGAATGTATTTGAGTTTTTCTTTCATTAAATTTGTTATGCAATTTCCAAAAGTGGAGCTTTTACTCTTAAACATGTGTTGTTCTCCATAATTTTCCATCATACCTAGTATCGCCTTCCCAGATAGTAATAGATTGAACTGAATTTTGTGTAGAAAAACAATTATTAGAGGACATGTATGATTACAAATCTTGTCAAGTAGTTTTATATATGTATTACGTTAAATTTTTATCATCACATTCATTCCAACCATTTAATACCAACCAGTTAAATTTTCCAAGAAAGATCAGCTCCTACAGAAATGTATTGATATTGAAATTATGTGCAAGATAACTCCTTTGTAACACCTTCATTTTAACAAGTTTTTACAACAGATTTTGTTTTAACTGATGATTTAGCCAATTATTTCTCTAAAATAAGACTATATAAGCGAAGAGGTGCTTGCTAGTGTTTGCACAATTTGATTATAAGCAGAGACGTTCCATATGACTATACGTTTGGCAAGTTATGGAAAGTCTTTCTATCATCCATGCCGTTAAAGATATAAACACTGCCGTTGTTATGCCCTATGGGTAGCTCAATGATACTTATAGTCTTTGAGGTTTACATATTAAATTTTATGGCTTCTGTTTCTTAATCTTCTCTTTACAGGCGGCATGCAAAGCTGCTGCTGATTACTGCAAAAAGAATGGGAAAAATATTTCGAAGTTGGCACTTCAATACAGCTTGCTAAACAAAGACATTTCTACTGTACTTGTTGGCATGAACTCTGTTAGACAGGTCTGTCATTTTATTACCTTTTGAGGTTTCCCCTATCGTTTTCTAAGATACATAAACTTTTTACGGTTTGAAACATGCATAAGAACTATCAATAAATCCATCGATAATCAGCCAGATAAGCTACATCAAAAACATGTGATTTGAAATTTTTCCCCTTGTGTTTGATCTTTTCTCGAATTTTTGTGGTAGGTTTTTGTTTTAAAATTTCTCGACAAGATCTCCCCTTCAGATTTTAGTTTTGTTTTTCCTTTGAACATTTCAGGTGGAGGAAAATGTCGATGCGGCTTTGGAACTCGAAGTTGTAGGAAAGGATGAGAAAAGTTTTGCAGAAGTTGAAAACATTTTGAAGCCTGTTAAGAATCAGACTTGGCCCAGTGGTATCCAAAAAACCTGAAACTGTTTACAAGCAGTATTTATATGTTTTCTTGCAGATTTTACTCAGTTACAATTGTTGCATAATACCAATTACACACATTAGAATTTAGAAAGGCAGTTTCTGAATTTTCAGTGAAATTTCATTGGAGTGAACAAAATT
Organism: Amaranthus cruentus; assembly: GCA_019425755.1. Lineage (NCBI taxonomy): Eukaryota > Viridiplantae > Streptophyta > Magnoliopsida > Caryophyllales > Amaranthaceae > Amaranthus > Amaranthus cruentus. Next base: position 34,090,832 of record CM033450.1, on the reverse strand, counting down.
GTCAATTGTCACTCCAAATCATGTAGGTTCTGTGGAAACAACACTCTGAAAAGAAAATAAAACATTTGATTTTGCACAAATTCTTACTGAAGACCGTCTTTTGTAAAGACGGCTCTTGATTTTGCACAAATTCTTACTGAAGACCGTCTTTTGTAAAGACGGCTCTCAAAAGCCCAATCCAATTCTAAATTTGCTATTCCGATGTTTATCCATCAACTATAGATGTTTTTTTCTCCAATCACTTCTATAGAGCGTAGAGAAAGGGGAGGATTTGAAATATTAGTATACACCTCTATATTTACTAAACCAATTTTCTTCATTTTTTGAGTTTTATGTCACACAATTCAACATAATAGAGTTGTGAATCAAATGAGACTTAGGTCGACTCTGGGCAAAATTCCACCTTGCTTGGACGAAAATCGCTTAGCATCGTATCAAATAGCATGTTGTTTGCTTCAATTGAGCCGTAGAGACACAAGCATACTTGATATATGGGATGTTAATATTTGGTAAATCATCTGATTGAAACAGCTTATTGTTATAAATAAGTTGTTTTAAACAAGCTGCTCAGAGCAACCAGTTGAAAATCAGTTAGTCAAATCAACCATTATAATTAGCTATCAGCTACCTGCTAACAGTCGTTTACCAACATCCCATAGTTTTTGCTATGTGGGTTAAATTTATTTTTTTTCTACAGCACATGGAATATGTTGGAAGTATTGAACATATTGGCAAAGTTTAGAAAAGAATACATTGTCTTGGTCTGGCAAAAGTGTAATACAAATTATGCAATGAAAAATCTGCATTCCATCTGTTTTTTCCTTGCTGTACCATCACTCCCCTGTTCGAAAACCAAAAAGATGCTGCAGAATCAAATGGTGTGCCATCTGAATCTGATGTGCCAATTTATAATCAACTGTACAATGAATCAACAATTTGACTAATTTCACAAACAGGATGACAAAGCAATTGAGTCTCACAAATTTACAGGAGATAATTATGCAGCAACATCCTGTAAGTGAACATTTTTAGTGTGGCAGCCAAGAATGGTGTACTGCAGTGCGAACAGGATACTTCTTAGTGAAGCGGTAAGAGCCCTCCCTGTGATACTCGACGTTAACTATGTCAACCGGCAACTGCCTGCAACGGAAGCCATGCCTTCTCATTATCATCTGTGTAGCCTTGTATAAGAAAATCACCACAGTTCTTTCTGCATCCGTGGTTGTAAGGATTACGGAACTTCCCATCCGGACCGCGTAGATATGAGTACCGAGAGGAATTTGCCAATTCATTTGTGGTAATATTCCGAGCTATCTGCGTAAGGGAGGAAAATATATTTTTGAATAGGTGATATATTGAGACAACAAATATTG